>JAQQZR010000014.1:12542301-12556000 GCA_030068235.1 Notoglanidium macrostoma
TACGCCGTGTACCGGACGTGTAAACCGTACGCTAGACATATACGCCGTGTACCGGACGTGTAAACCGTACGCTAGACGTATACGCCATGTACCGGACGTGTAAACCGTATGCTAGACGTATACGCCGTGTACCAGACGTGTAAACCGTATGCTAGACGTATACACCGTGTACCGGACGTGTAAACCGTATGCTAGACGTATATGCCGTGTACCGGACGTGTAAACCGTACGCTAGACGTATACGCCGTGTACCAGACGTGTAAACCGTACGCTAGACATATACGCCGTGTACCGGACGTGTAAACCGTACGCTAGACGTATACGCCGTGTACCGTACGTGTAAACCGTACGCTAGACGTATACGCCTTGTACCGGACGTGTAAACCGCATGCTAGACGTATACGCCGTGTACTAGACGTGTAAACCGTACGCTAGACGTATACACCGTGTACTGGACGTGTAAACCGTACGCTAGACGTATACGCCGTGTACAGGACGTGTAAACCGTACGCTTGATGTATACGCTGTGTACTGGACGTGTAAACCGTACGCTAGACGTATACGCCGTGTACTGGACGTGTAAACCGTACGCTAGACGTATACGCCGTGTACCAGACGTGTAAACCGTACGCTAGACGTATACGCCGTGTACCGGACGTGTAAACCGTACGCTAGACGTATACGCCGTGTACCGTACGTGTAAACCGTACGCTAGACGTATACGCCTTGTACCGGACGTGTAAACCGCATGCTAGACGTATACGCCGTGTACTAGACGTGTAAACCGTACGCTAGACGTATACACCGTGTACTGGACGTGTAAACCGTACGCTAGACGTATACGCCGTGTACAGGACGTGTAAACCGTACACTTGATGTATACGCTGTGTACTGGACGTGTAAACCGTACGCTAGACATATACGCCGTGTACTGGACGTGTAAACCGTACGCTAGACGTATACGCCGTGTACCGGACGTGTAAACCGTACGCTAGACATATACGCCATGTACCTGACGTGTAAACCGAACGCTAGACGTATAAACCGTATACCGGACGTGTAAACCTTACACTAGACGTATACGCCGTGTACTAAATGTGTAGACATGTAAAGTGTTTACTAGGTGTGTAAAACGTGTAAAACATACACTAGACATGTAAAGCATGTACTAGATGTGTAGAGGTGTGAACTGTGTACAAGACGTGGAAACTGGGTAAAACTATAAGATACAGTGTGTGTACTTGATAAGTGTGTGTGTAAACACCTGGTAAACGTGTCAGGCAGGGTGTTGGGGTAGTTGACGGAGCTCTTCTCTTCACTGGGGAGCTTCTGTTCTACAGTGAACGTGTAATCGTCCACCACTATCGACATCATGGCTGGCAGGAAACGTGTAACAACTTCCAATTCCTAACGGCAGCACGAAACAACATCGCTTACTCGTAACACTTTCTCAAACATGGTGCTTAACCTGGAACCGTTCCACACTTCCCTACTACAACACTGCCAGCTCGCAGATGGTAACATGAAAAAGCCAGTGACATTATTCAAAATTGAAGTCTAAATTCAAATTCGCAGTTATGAATCATTGCAGACAAGACAAACAATGGAAGCTAATTAGGAGCTTCTTAATTATTACTAACAAAAATAAACACGGAAACATCGTCTTGCAAACCGTATTCAATAATTATTTACTCAAGTCTGTGTGTAAACGTGTAAACTCAGTGACAAGAAACACTACAAAAAAGAAGAATCTCAGAGCTGAAAACGACAAAAAAGGTTCTCAGGTTCCTTAAACCATCACCAGCTCCAGGGCCTGAAAAATGTGAAAAGAAAGTGGTAATAAGGTGACATGAACAGCCACTAATGATCTTACCAGGCGTGGCTCTTTGAAAACCTGGCTGTCAATCATGTCCCAGGCTCCCTGACCGAGACAGAGCATCCTGAGGAGCAGCAGCAGGTCTGGACTGTCCTGTTCATACACAAACAATGACTTTATACTCTGACACAAACCTTACTGCATCTCAAGTAAGCTAATAGCTAAAAGATATCAATAGCAAAAATGACAGAATTACAGAGTATCTAGGTGTTCCCCCACTTATACCCCTTTTCCAACAAGGCAATTCAAGGGGCTGGTTCAGAGCTAGTGCCTAACCTTGAACTAGTTCTTCACATATTGCCAGCCACAGAACTGGCTTTCAGCCAGGAAAACTGGTTCCAAAGTGGCACGAACACAAACACCGGTCAAGAACCAAGGACTGCGTATGTCAGCGACTGGGGGAAGGATTATGGTGACCACTAAAACTTTATGACTGGCACTTAAAAAAAAGAAAATAAATAATAATAATAATAATAACAGAGCTAGTGTAGCGTCTAGTCAGCCTTATCCAAAGATGAAGAAGAAGAAAAAGAAATGATGTAGTCGGTCATTGTTCTTCTTGTGCTAGCGTGGCTGGAAAAGACCAGATGTATACAGAGACGTGATGATGTGGCTCTCTAGCCTGTGGAAAAGCAAAATGGTTCTTACAAGGTTTATAAGTTGAAGCGCCTAGTTCGCGTTGGTGGAAAAGAAGTATTAGAGAACGACACCTATATAAGCATATAGTGGAAATCCATCGCCGTAACGCCTCTTATACTCTGATCAGGAATTCTTACTCTGGGCAAGGCGTCCTGGCTGAGCAGCTCCTGCAGGTTCCTCACGGTGCTCAGCACGAGTGTGTTACTGGCAAACGGGTCACACAGGATCATAGAGAGGTCCCTGTGAGAGACAGTCACACGCTGAGTGACCACAGTGCTATAAAACTTTGTGTACATTAACAGCCAGTTGCTCTGGCGCTTGCTTATCTTTCCGTTATCTGGTCATACCCGAGCACTTGCTCCTGGCCTTTCTTCATACTGTCCAAGAAACCCTGCAGCTCTCGGGCTCGTTTGGCATCAACAAACTTTTCCCTGATGCAGGCGTCCAAGCACCAAGTGAACTGGAATAATATATAAATATTCATTCACATGTATTCTCTTACTTCCTGTTGCAGTGTTGTATCCTGCATTTTAAAAATGTATGATTCTGGCCAAGTATCATTTTATTAGAGGTCAAAGCACTGAACATACTACGAACGATTGTTTTTGCTCTGATTTTCTCTTTATTATTACTATTATTTTTAGTTTTTACGCTAAAATGGTCGTACAGACCAAACTCTCAGAGACATGAAACATGGTAAGTGGGTAGCATTTTCTCCTCAAGGAAACGTCATGTGCTAGATCGGCCTGATGATGGCGCTTCAGTACGATGTTTATCATTTTTGTCACGCCATAAAAAAAACCAATCCTTTGCTTCTGGCAAACACCAAAGGACTATTCAGGTCCTCTGACTTCAGTTCTGAGCTAATTTGAATATTAGGCGTAATTTTCTTTGCAAACTAGGACAAGAGGCCAAAGTACCAATACAACCAGAGGAACACTGCTGTACACCACACTTTTATCTTGACCTGACCATATTAATATGGTTAACAAAAGCTGTATTTGCTAGTTACAGTTAGTTACCACCAGGGTGAATATCATTTCCTCACTTTGTGGCAGGGATCGACGGAGCAGATCTCGCTGACGTCCAGATCGTGCAGGGACATGAGGAGCTCGGCGCGCAGGGTGCAGTAGTGCACGTTTCGTGTGCGCAGGAAGAGCGTCCTCAGGAACTGCAGCACCATATCGTACAGTTTCACGTTCTTCCCAATCATCTGAGTGAGCTTCTGTACAACCTGTTAGGAGCACCAGACACACTCCGATTACGCTTCACACATATTCAGGAATTAAAAATGATCATGGGGTAACGGGCAAGGCGACGCTCACCTCTCCCTGCCGCCGGGTTTTGGGAGAAGGACTGAAAAAGTTATGCAGGATGGAGAGATCGTTGCTGAACAGCGCAGCTTCCTTCTCCACGATGTACTGCTTGAGCAATGGAGAGACCTCATCGCCAAAGAGAGCCTGGTTATCCTGCCAGATCTGCCTCTTTACCTCCACTGCGCAGACTTTATACAGCTCCTTATCAGCCATCACCTGCTTCAGCTTCTTCTCTGGTACCTTCACAGACAGGGCAACAGAAATGAGACGAATGCGGCAGAAATGAACATCATTAACACACCTTCGGTGTCTCACCTTCGGTAAGTGTTTCATAACCTGCATGACGACAGGCTGAATGGATGGCATCTTGACCAGCGGGAAGCTCTTCTCAAGAAGTTCCTCCAACTTGTGGTATCTATGTTGGATTGAATATATTATAAAAAAAAAAAAAAGAACCACAGCATAATGAGTCATGTCGTAGTGTCCCGTCTTACCTGTCCTCGTCTTTGCCTTCAGCGATGAAAGCGACTCGCTCCATCAGCTTATCCCGGAGCTCGTCAAACACCGACTGATGAAACTCCAGCCGAGGAGTGCCGTGAAGATCGAGGAAAGGAAGCGCAGACTGCAGCGTCGGCAACAGGATGCCGTTCTCCGTCTACACATAAGAAGAGCTGTTGCTGTGTTGAAGTAGAACTTTGCATAATGAGGTTTATCAAAAAATGTGAGACCAGGGCAAAAGAGTTCCTGTGTTCGGCGTGAGATCTGGTCATAACAGTGTGATACTTTAATCAGTGGCCTGCGGATTTCCCGTGAATCTGAGTACCATTAAATGCGATTAAAGTTGTGTATGTCATCAGTCATGAGAAGTGGCCAAGGGATGAAACTCAGCATTTGAGGATGTCTGTTGGGCTCCAGACGTTAGGCTGTGATTGATTTACATCCAAATATCAAAGATTGTCATATTAAAAAATTATATATTATATTATATGTTTATATTTATAATTGTGTTAGTTTGTTCAGTTACTTCTGAGCCTGTGAAAATGGAAGGACTGTGTAAAAAAAAAAAAAAAAAAGGCTGTAACTCCTAAACGGTTAATGCAATATTTTTAATATACCACTTGAATTAATTCTGAAAGTCTACACTTCGATCATATGCCGATGGCTTCTTTTCAAATCTGTTGTGGTGGTGTGTAGAGGCAAAATTAGAAAAATCTTTTAGATGAGATTTTGATTAAAAAGATTCGGACAACAGCCAAAACTTTACTCGCAATGGCACTAAATCAGCTGCCAACGACCACGTCACGTCACGTGTTCCGAGACCACTGAGCTCATCTCATGACCAAGGAATTGGTTTATGATGTGATTATGACTTTTTTTTTCCTGCAACAGCAAAATCAAATAAGAAAAATAAATAAACAGCTTTAATAAACGGTATATGGTTTGAGGGGAGTGCTTCTGGTCCTTGGGCTGTTTTATGCAGATCTGGCAACCCTGTACATCTCTAACAACATACAGACAGGTAAAGTGATGTAAACATTAACTCTCTAATTGTATAATCTGATCAATCCAAGCTGATTGGGGTGTCAAAAAATGGAATTGGGGCATTTTTTTTTGTAATGCTCTTATTAAGTAGTGCTTTTACAAATATAATATAGTATTTAGCATTTCAAATTTTTTTAAATAGTACGAGAGTATATAAAATGCTGGTTAAAAAAACTGGTTAATAACATTACATGTGTATTAAGTAAGATTAGCCTTCTGAGGGATATTAGAATAATTCAGGATCCCCGGTGGTCCATAGCATGGCTATAAAATGATTGACAGGAAACGCATGCAAACAAAAACAATCATTCCGGACCGGAAGGAAGTTTTCCAAAGGGGTTTTCTCAGTGAATTAAAACACTTCGCTAAGACAACGGCTTAATCCACTATTTTGTAAATCATGTTCTACATATCCTCCAGGTTATTTGTACAAGAAATAATAATAAAAAAAATTAAAGCTATTTCACCTTTAATGTTCCCTGTTTGAAACAAGGTAGAGAGCAAGCAACGTGTCACGACTTGAAATATTAATTGCACACGCAAATCCAGAAACATTTTGTGTGGAAATAAGATTATTTATAGCGAACAAGTATTCTGGTGTTCCCAAATGAAACTAGCATGCTAATAACCGTTACCTGAAACTGGTCTATAGCTTTCAGAGGCTCTGTGCAGTTCGTTAAAGTTTCCTTCAGATCTTCGCCATTGGATATCCCGAGCTCAGGCAACCCGGCAAACATCTTGTGCATAATGTAGCTCTCCTGGCCTGCAGTATTTCTAAACTACACACTGATACGAGTTGAGTAATATAATATTACAGGAACAGCGCTTAAAGACGTGTATTATTTAGAAAGCTCTACTTTCACCCACTTCCTGATCGCGCAACAAAATCTACCGGGTAACACTGATCTCGCCAGATTAATGGTTCCGCCTGAGAAAGGTTCCTACATGGTATAGTCCAAATTCATTTATTAACTCGTTAATTTCTGCTCATTTGTCACGCAATTCATTAAAGTGTAGGAAAAAACAAACACACACATGTAGAAAACACGTTTTTTTTATTCACCACATATAGAGCAAAGTCATTCAAATTCAAAAGGTTTCTTCATCATCAAAGTTCAGTGTATAAAAGGCATCGTGCCTGAGCTTACAACTCTGCACACATTATAAACATATTTTAGCATCATAACATTTTATTTAAAACAAATTTTAAACCAAATGTGCTACATAACCTACTTAAAGGTAGGGTAGGTAATTTTGGAGAAACCTGCAAGAGTATGCTAGATTTTGAAAGCATCCCACCCCCTCCCGTCAGACCTCCCTCCAAAGCCAAAACACATGTATGCGCTTTGCCTGACTACTGCTGGAGGACGTGTCCACGAGAGAGAGCCTCGGGTAGAGGAGTGCAGCGCATCATTGTCATATCCAACTACCTCATGTCTGATTCACTTGTAAGAAAGCACCTAACATTATCATAATGAATGTAAACAACAAACATGTTGGTAACCACAGCTGATGACTAGCTCTCTAGCTTTAGCAATATGCCTGCCTAGCATTGTGGAAGACTCAAGTGCAGTGAGTGCACGGGAAGATTGTGCGCAGGTAGGCAGGTACGCAGACAGGAAGGACATCCAATCATTAAAAAGTCTGACTTTTTACAGCCCCATGACTGCTACAGATGTCAGACTTTTATCTTTTTGTTTTCAGAGCATTTGATTTATCCATTGCAGTCGGGATGTAAAGAGAATTTCAAGAAATATAACAAAAAATACTTCTAAAATAAATTGCCTACCCTACCTTTAAACTGTTACTGAAAATAACCCTGGGTGCATTTATTAGAAACAAACAAACAAACAAAATCCTAAATCTATTTAATTACATTAAAAGAAAAAAAATGATCCCCTTTGTTTATTTTTTCCTACAGCTGAAACGGATACCGATTCTTCCGGCTGCATTTTCTTAAATCTAATATAGTACCAGTGTATATTTTTTGTTCGCCTTTCCTGACCTAATGACATTATTGTGATTTCACTTCAGGGGTAATAAACAGCCCTTTACAAGTGCCCTGTTCTTTCAGCATATAAAAACATTGCAAACAGTCATAATTATAGCACATTGTCATTCCCTTTCTTCTTGCAGCACATGGCCACCAGCAGAAACACGATTGATAGGACGAGCAAGAAAGTGAAGAGGAAGACGAGCATGTTCCAGGCTCCTGGACACAAAGCCTTTCTCAGGGACACGCTCTCAGACGGCAGGAGGCTGCTCAGGTTCAGGATGTAGCCAAGAGCCCAACCAATCGAAGTGTCCCCTGCCTAGAAACACAGCAATCAATGAGATACGATAAGAGCAGGAACCAACCCACACTAGATGATTGTATTAGTTGACCATTATAATTGGTCAGATTTATAGATTGCTGTGTGATGCAATTTCACAATGCTTCACATGTGTACTGTACACTCTGCTCAGAGCTTACTTTCTTCTGGAAGGAGATGCGGGAGAAAGAGTTCTGATCAAACCCGTAGCCACGCAGAAGAAGCACCTGCATGAAGACCGTGGCTGCGCAGTAATCTTGCAGTCGGCTGCTCTGATCTGGAACCTTCTGCAGCATCTTTAATACCGAAAGACAGAAAAGCGTGAATTAAATATAACACCAATTCATGCCTAATCAGCAGAGTAGTGCATACTGTAGGTAAAAAGTTAATGTAAAAATGAAATATAAGCTATTTTGCTCAACTTCTAGAGATTTCTAATTGTTTAATGCACTGTAGAGTGAATATGCACTGTAGATTTTCCTCATTTATCTCCAAATCTGACGGACTGAAACTACAAAGCACCTGACATTGTTTTTTCACACAGAAAACATGCAAATATTATGCAAGGAATGCAAATGCTTTTGCTGAGTGCACAGTAGGTCACACGGATTAGGTGGCTTCGGTATACCCGGAATAAGGAATTAAATATATTTGAATGTTTGGGATGCATTTTATACGCCGTATCATGATTTTTGCATTTTAATTCCTTGGCTCTGCATGCAATGAATAAAAATTGTGCTTTTTTGCATGTTGATATATGTAATCATGCACTTTATGCGCAAGAACCTCAAGCAGAAGCATTTATAATGTGGCATCAGTGCTATCTTGTCGATTTGGTTCTGCGCTCAGGATTCAGGAAGTGTGTGAATGATACAAATGTCCCGTAAGACACATTCCTTATACACCAAAAGCATGAAATCCCCTTAAAATGTGACCTACATTCAACAAAAGAAAAACATTTGCGTGCTTGCATGACATTTGCATCTACTTTTCTGTCTGGGTAGAAATGAAAATATCACGCTGTGCTACATTGACTAGAGTTACAATACTTCTACTGCAATGCAAGGGCTGTACTGCACTTCATCATTAATGTACTTATGTGACAAACGGACAGGCTGATGATAAATTCAGTATATAAAGTGCACATAGTGAATCTTATGTAATATATCGGTGCGGGTTAAACGTCAGCTTGCGTTCCTTCACGAGCCTGAGAAATGTGAATGTGAAATATGTAGATGGACATCTCAGAATAGCATGGGACAGGATTAGCACAGTAGGGACGAACCTCCTGGAAGCTCATGTTGCAGACGGTGATGGCAGCCTCGTTTAAGAGCTTGGGGGAAGTGACGGTGATGCCTGTGGCCTGCTGCAGGAAGTAGTAAATGTAGTAGAAAGCAGAAAATGCCTGCAACAAAGAGAGAGAAAAAAGAGAGACAGTATATGAGAGACTGAAGGTGGCATGTTTCAATCATGGTTTCTGGGTGAAAAAGTTAAAAACGTATCACTGTTTTGCTGATTATCTACAAAACAGAATTCCGTGCATTTAACAGTGGCTAAATATTAGTCTACGTGAAGTTATTTTTTAGTATCAAGCGCTAAAGTTTGCATCCTTGTTGACCTGTTTTAGATAATGTGTAGGAATTTGCTTCGAAACTGTGTACATAAGAGTATTTTTTTTTAAGTTCAAACAGGATCAGGCTCTCAAGCAGTTTGCTGTGAAGTCAAGAGTCAATTGGTATCACACGACCTCAACTTTTACGCAGTATTTGTTTAGGGACACCGGTACCGTCAGTGAAAACCATCGTTCAGAAATGAAAAGTCCACTATGTAGGATTCAACCCCCCTCCCTTACCCCTCTTTTTCCAAGCGTGTATAAGAACATATGGTATGCCTTATGTCCCTATGTAGCTATAAAGGGCTCATTCTAAGCTCATGAAAACATAATGATTCGTAGTTTCAGGTAATTATACACTAATAAAAAAAACATTACTTATGAATATAATATTCCATTTCTGCTAATAGATCCCCATAGCAGACCTTTATAAATCCTACATAGCAGACCTTTAAGGAATTACAGAAACAAAGACCTGATCCAAAGACGAATAAGTGAGAAAAAAAAGAGAAAAGAAAAAAGGATTCACAAAAACAGGAAACAGGCAGAGAAACAGGAAGAAACAGCATTTTGTTTGGTTCACAACAATTATTTTAATATACAGTTTTAGACGTGTCTAGTCCTGATAAAGAAGCAACGTCTGCAAAACACGACATGCATTCAATATCGTTACTAAGGGTGTTAAAACTATTGCACTCTGAGCGGGAACTAACTGTGGGAAATAAACTCTCAGGTGTCATTGTGGTTTACTTGTAAGTGTCACATTAAATGTGGTCTACTTGTACACGTGGTCAGGATTGATGGGTGATAGTTTGACATGTACGGTTGTGCGTTGCTACTAAGTCCAAAAGTTTTTGCTACTTTTTTTTGTATGTTTATTTTAATCTGTTTTCATACCATTTTCTTGTACCATTGTACTAAATATAATGCACTTAGGTCTTTATGAATGTGATTCATAAATGAATTGTACTTACTCACTAGTTTAAACAATTTACATATAGAGTATTCTTTACAAGGGTTTCCATATGAGATTTGTTAAATACCATTAATAACCATAAATACACTCTAAATCATACAGTCTGTATTTCTGGATATGGAAGGTTTGCTTGAATATTAAGATAAACATTAACGTGACATAATCAGTAGTGCTGGACTGCATTTAATGCCATTTAATGTAGTCTGGTGCAGGGCATGACTATATTAATGTACAGAAACAGCATCGGAGACAAACTCTCTACAGCTGTCGTCAGTAGCCATGTTCGCTTTATTCATTCGTGTTGGGACGCGTCAGTACGCAAAACGTGTCCGCTACTCGACACTTTATTTGTTCAACAAATGTAATACACCAACTGAATCTTGTTCCCGTTTGTACGTGCGAACTCTTCTGTACGCCATGTAAAAGAATCTGCCAAATGAATAAAAAGAAAAGTAAATGTCAACCTACCATAAATTTACCGGTAACACTGGGCTGGGAGATGTTATCGAAGGAGCACTTGGAGAAGGAGCAGAACTGGAAAGCGAAGATCTGAGACATGTTCCCCAGGCACTGCTGGTAGTTCCCTGAGCCTACAATCTGAAGCTCTTTTCCACCATTAAATGGAATGGGTTTGCCTTGTTGTGTGCACGGAGAATCAAATAATATTTTCAGTGTCTTGGACACATTGTAACCTGCTGGATAGCAAGGATGGGTTATGAGTCCATCTGCGCCCTGAGACTGAGAGAGAGACAGAGAGAGAGAGAGAGAGAGAGAGAGAGAGAGAGAGAGAGAGCAAATAACCTTATACAGTGGATTCAATATTTCAGAAACTGATAATCTCCTGGGATGTTTACACAAAGCAGTGTCTGAACTGAAGTCTACAATAACTCAATAACTACTCTTTACAACCGTGATGAGCAGAAAAGCACCCCAGGACACACAGCATGTCCAACCTTGAGGCTGATGGGAAATAACAGCAGAAGAGCTCATCAGGTTCCACTCCTGTTAACCATGAACAGGAACAGGTTCACCAAAAAAAGAACCTCGCAACCCTAACCCTATTTTCCGTTTCCATCTTTCTGTGAACATGAAGCCCTTGTCCTGTATCTGCATGATTTTTGAATTACGCTGCAGCCAAATAACTGCGTTCCTAATAAAGTGGATGATTTCCTAGTACACAAGTGCTTGAGAAAAACAGGATGTTTGGAGTTTAAAAGTGTTTCTCAGGGTTACAGACCAGCAGGTGTAAAAACTGTCAGCAAAAAAAATAAATAAAAACCCTCAGTCATTACTATGAGACATTTCCTTACTCTTCTCTTACTAACCGCTAAATTTATTTGATTTTATTTTTCCAGGTAAAATCAATTGAGAACAAATTCTCATTTACAATCAAGACCTGGCCAAGACGCGTCAGCAAAAGAATAAATGAGCGCAGTCCACACAAGATACACAAACAGTTTAAAGAAATACCATATAATTCAACAAGAAATTGCATTATTAATAATTAATAATGCAAATTAATAAACGCTCAGTAAAAATGAAGGTAGATTACAAAGAGTGCTTTGTAAAAATAAGCAGGGAAAAAAAGGTGATTAAGAAGTACAGAAAGTTTTTGTTTAAAGGCATTAAGTGATGGGAGCTGCGAATGTGAGTTTATTTTGTAGTACGTTCCAGTCATTTGCGGCAGCAAAATGTAAGGAATTATGACCAAAAACAGTACGGACCTAATGGTTATTTCAATTGAAATGGGGTTAAACATGTGAATATGTTTGTGTGCATCTGACAAAGTGACTGATTTCAAACGTGCTCTGTTTTCTGGTAGCATCAAAAATGTGCATGCAACATATATAACACTTATCGAGCTGTTTATCTTAGTTTCAGTGTTGGTGTGGTTACTGTGGTTTGCTCTTATCGGCTGGTCCTGTCATGCAGACCCACGTTTGCTGGGGTTGCTTTTTCTTTACGATAAACGGCATGATTTCGAAGATGTTGCAAACCCCCCCCCCAATTATTATTAGAAAAAATAATCTATATTTTTTTCTGGAGCTGTACTTGAAGTGGTCTTGATGTTTTCGTGTGAATCACTTGAGTGAAAAACACAGAGATAATCATATCTCCTCTGATAAACTCTACACAGTTTCACTTGTAGATGGCATTGTCTCAAATGCGATTAATGTGAGCAATCGAAAGTTGTGTAATATATTTGCTTATGTTAAGAAAAAAAAGGAAAACAATGGACTATGCGTGACAGCTGCAAAACAAGACAAGAAACCACAACATGGTTAATTCCCCAATAAAGGAAAAAAAAACCCTCTGCTAACATTAAACAAAAGGCAGGCATAGATGCAGGTGTATGTAGGTTAGATACGTGTACTCGGTTTCTTTTTTAAATGAACTTGAGTTAAAATGTTGGAAAGGTAATCTCCCTTTCAGTGCTTGCCTCATAATACTGGCTCAGCTTTACATATATAACATGAAGCTTTTCACTAAAATGTGACAAACCAGAGGCTCTGAGGCTTTTATTTATCTTTAAGCGTATATACTGGCCAAACCAGTCCCTGAGACTTTTATGTATTTTTAAGCGGCTACTGTGTGAACATTGCCAAAGGGATCCAGGCATTTACTGCTTTACAGATATTTACTTAATAAAATAACGACACATTATTTAGCCTTCACTTGCACCTATTTCCGCCATTTCAGGTATATGAGTATATCCCTGTATGACCTCTGCACTTTATCTCTATTTATAGCATCACTGATGAATTCTTGAGGTGTAGCAGCTAATAATTTACTGTGACTATTTCATGTAGCGCATCAATAGGCAGACTATATAAATATAAAATGTGGATTTTTAAAAAAGTTAAATGTTATAAGCATTACATATACAAGTACAGTACTTTCCTTTACATATCCTAGCTTGTTGGAAATTCATCGGGTGTCCTGAAGCCTTCGACATTAAGGAGGTCACATACCTATTATGTACTTTATATATGATTTATTTAGTTTACAGGGTGCCATCGAATGCTGAGACAGACCGGTGTTTACCGTAACCAGTTGAGCCAGTAGGCGGTTTAACATCTGGTCCCTGCCGTAGCACAGGAAGCTGTGAGTGTAGATGCTGTAGTTTTTGCCATACAGCTGCAGTGTCATCAGGTTGTTCTTGTCCTCTACATCGTCCTTTGTTTCGAAGGTAATCTGAGTAGAGGCTCCACCGAAATCCAGCGCACCGACCGTCTCTTTGCCAGGGGACAGCCAGTGGCCTACAAACCCGTACTGATGAGAGAATAAGGGCAGGGTGTGTCAGAGACAATAAATTAGTAAGAGGATTTTGGGAATATTCCCAACATGTTATCCATCCATCCATCCATTATCTATAGCGCTTTATCCGTCTGGGTCACGGGGAAGCTGGAGCCAATCCCAGCATCT
>JAQQZR010000014.1:12560587-12575698 GCA_030068235.1 Notoglanidium macrostoma
TGCAAACTCCACACAGAAAGGCACCCTGGGATCGAACCCAGGACCTTCTTGCTGTGAGGCGACAGTGCTAACCACTGCACCACCGTGCAGCCCTACTTGTTATTATAATAGTATTAAAAAAGTCAGAGAATAAGAATATAGCTGATGTTTTTTAAACATATACAGATACAAAGACAAATAGAGAGAAGGCTCATGATTCTTTTTGTTTTTGGCTCACATTGGTGTATATCGGAACTAGGATCCTGAGAGACACAAAAAAAGTCACATGAGCAGGAAGCAGGCATGAGCAAGCGGTCAGACATGAAACTCACAGGAGCAAGAAAGACTACGGTCATTAACATGAACGTGAGTTGCTGACGATGCATTTCTTATTATCTGTCTGGTCGGGGTTGTGGTGCTTAAAATCAGGCTACTAGTTTTTGCTCTTTTTGGATTGTGGGAAACAGATCCAAGTAAATATGCTGGCCATTACGAACAAGTGTAAACAAACACACAAACAAAAAAACTGGTTGAGACCAGATGCTCACGTGGTTGAGGTTGCTGAGGTTGAGAAACCTCACCAGCTCACCATGCTGACAGTGCTAACATTTCGACTCTGTTTTCTACTACTACATTTTCTACTCTGTTTTTTTTCTCCAGTGTTCTCCATCATTTGAATTACACAGTAGTAGAATTCACAATGAATTGATGGAAATAAAATAACCTTCCCGTTTAGTCTGCACACTTTTAAATCTGAATACAGATACAGATACAAATATTTGGTGCGTTAAATGGATACAGATACCGGCGTTGCTTTACATTTCAGCTACGTATAAAACAAGGCAGGAACGACGGTTACCGGGTTGAGTTAAGAACGTAATTGAGAGTATATTGATTTGAAAAATGTAGTATTAATAACACCTAAAGTTGTTTTATTAGGAGTAGTTTATTTTTTTTTCTCTTCCAAACTCTTTTAATTTACTCAGTCATGTTTTATAATGATTTTTAATGATCTATTATTATTATTATTATTATTGCTGCCCATATTAAATCTATATTTCTTCCAAGTTATTATCTCTTTAATATTGTTTTATTTGCTTTGCCATAGAAATAAAGCCACAGAAATAAAGCTGATGTGATGACAACGATAGTTGTTGCTGTGATGATGATGATGATGATGATTACCTTGATAAAGTTCTCTAACAGGTAGTTGACAGTGACCCAGCCATATGCACCTTCCTCTTTCCCTGACAGTATGGTGGCCCCTTTGAAGCGAAACGGATAGCTCTTCAGCTTCTCTTCGACTTCCTTCAAAATCGTGTCTGACTCTTTTTGATCGGACATGCTGTAGCGTTATATACAATCAGAGTACAGTAGAGTAGAGTTAGATACAATCATTCATATTTGACTAATGTTTTGTAACACCATGGGACTGTTAACATGATCCCAGGACGGTAAAGACAACACTTTTTCATGGGAAAAGCCCTGATTAGATCGTCTGGAATGGGTGACTCACTTCAGCAGTCTCATGCCAGCGGTAGCTCCAAGATACAAGGGTGTGAGCTGATGCCTTGTCTTAGGAATATCCTGCGTAGCCTGCTCCATGCACACCTCCAGGCTACGTGCAGCTCCTCCTCCATTACCAACATAGCTCGATATTCCTCCTCCTATAGACAAAAATCATCAACTTATTGCTTCATTTAGATTTCATCACTTAACTTGAGAACTTCCCTTTTCAAAGAAGACAGAATGTAGTGATAAAGGAAACAGAGGTTGGTTTTGATATCACAGATGCTTCCTCAACAACATCAATCAGAACGCATGCAGTGTATTTGTGACAGCTGTCATGTGGTTGTACCATCTCTGTGAACTTTTGTGATGGGGAACCCGAACTGAAAGTGTTGGGTGGCACGTCTTTTTGAGGATATTGCAAAGAAAATAAGGACCTTTGCACATTATGTGAGGGAGAACTTGATAAAATGAAGTGAAAGCTCGGAGAACGAGATGTTCTGACCCATGAACATGACCTGAGCTGTGTGAGGAAGTTTCTGAAGGAACGTCTGTTTGGATTCAGCAAGCAGTGAATAATTATGAATATAATTATAATACAAATACTAGTCGTGAGGTTTTTAAATTAGGTATTCAGCTAAGATGTTATTGTTAGGAACCTTTCATTTAGTCATGTTTCGTTCGTAAACGTACCAACAACATCTCTGCAACGTTTCCATAATGTTAATTTTGGTCTAACCGCAAAACACTGAGTAATAAACCATTGATACCTCACAGGGTTTCAGAACATTGCAGAAACTTTATTTTTGTATCGTAACAGCAAGTATGGAACGAGAAACCTGTCACTACGATCTGAAATTAAAATGCACAAATCTGAATTTTAAGGTTTTGAAGCTGAATTAGAGCAAATTAAAATTGTATTCCACGGCTTGAATTTGTATGCAAGGCTTCAGATTCAATTATCATTATATTAATAACAATCATGCGTCCATAAACAGCTTTATTTTTAAAGGGAAAAAAAGTGTGCACTCCCGTTACTGTTTATTTGCTGCAACATCAGACAAAACCACCTCTAACTCTGCGTCACTGAAATATTTTTTCCCCCATACTCTCACTGAGTAGTCTCCTTGTACCGCCTCACTATCTCATCCTCATAAATTAGAGCGCAGCTGAAGCCGATTCACCAACTGCACTTAAATCACAGCTCGTCTAATGTAATAGGACAGTTTCATAAATTTATAGAAATCAATCTTTGGGTGCAAATCTGTTCAACGCTGAATAGAGTAATTGTGTTCCTGTCACCCTGACACATCTATGCACGCCCGTACATGCACACGCATACACACTCTTTCATTCACTTACCCTTCACATGGCACTCGCTGTGCTGGCTGACGACGCCAGTGTCGTTCTGTTTGTCTGCAGGCCATTTGTAGATAAACATGGCTGTATGGGAGGATCCAGCATCCAGGACAATCCCATACTGAAAAACACATGCAAACAGTCAAACAACTAAGGATTATAAGCCCCGTCATTATGAAGATTTACTGCATTTACGGTAAAACAGCGTAAGGCTTCTTGTTTGTACCAACACATGCACTTTTTTTACTGTGAGAAAGCCAGTCATCTTGACAGGTTTAGACCCTTAGACATGACAGTGATGTCATTTGTACACAATTAAAGTACAACAGATCAAGGTCAATGTTAATGTTTGTTTTTGGAAAAACACAGTTCCCTCGAGGGCAGGGCTGAAGCACAGGGGCTTTTTCTCCTCACTGTGGTAAGCTCAGGTGTACAAGACAATACATGCAAGTAGGGCAGTCTTCCAATTTCAGACCTGCACTCCACCCTTCCGTTGAGTTTGTGTGTGTTCGCTCTGAGTGCTGTGTTTTCACTAAGTTCCTGTGTTCGCTTGCTCAGGTGCATCAACCATAGAAAGGTGAGGACAGCAAGGACAAGTGCTTTAATCTCATCACCAAGCCTTAGTGCTCATAAATCAAAATATGTTTTACACTTGTTACAACATATATATATATTTATATACTGAGAATCAGCATCCCCTTAATTAAGAGGACCAAGATTTTCACAGACATCATGATGCAACACCCAATCCATCACAGACCACCATGTACACTGTTATGTGACCCGATCCAGCAAAATGACTCACGGTGACACTTGTTTGGATGTTTGGCTGGTCCTCAAAAGGAAACTGTTCTAACTTTCTGAGGTTAGGTGAAAGCATTGCATGAATTCACTGCATTATTGATTATGTCAACAGAAGGTCTTCGCAAGGATTGTAAGACAAAGACTGTAAGGATCACTGTGATTCATTTTGCTGGATCGGGTCACATATGTACGCAATCCTTCACACTTTGTGGCAATTTAGCATTGCCATTCCACCTACCACCATGTTTCCTGGGGAGAATGGGCGGGAAATGTACAAGAAAACCTCTTCAGTGTTTGTTTGGTTGAGTCTGTTCATTTCTATAGCCATAGCTACAGGTAAACACTCCTAAGAGTGTAAAGGGAATCAAAACAAACTGCTGGATTTACGAGACATGTCACCATGGATTAAGGTGTCGCAAAACAACTTGCACCACTCCTTACTGCTCGCCCTGTTATTGGATCCACTTTCATTTGAGGCCGTAATTCGAAGGAAATAAACGCAGCAGGACGACCACTTTGTAGCTCACTTTGTATTAGTTCAATCATTTAACGCCGCATAAGCTGTGATTTTACACAACGCAAGAGCCAGAGGCGACACATTCCCTCCCCTCAGTCAAGCAGAATGTCAAGCGTCTTTGTTTTGAAGTGAAGAGATGAATGAACGCAGCAATAACACAGCACGGCGTTGATATTCGTTTAATTCCTCGCATTCATACAAGCACTTTAGCCTAAACTGAAAAAATACAATATGTATCTATGGATGCTGTAAAAATATATTACGCACTTACTTTTTTCAATAGTGAATGCTACACTGATCATATCTTCATTGCCTGAAAATGTATTACTCACATTCTGCAATTTATAGGCTATTGGCTTTTAATGTTTTGGGTTTACACCCCTTGACACACTTAAATATAAATATGTAACACTGTTTCTTTTCTATTACGATCACCTTCTGTTATAAAATATGTAATACTAGATTCTGACAGAATTATTCAACAGAGCTCATTTGCAAAGCATTTGATAAACATGAGGTAATTCGTCTTAATGTGGGTTGATGCCATTTTGGATTTACAGTGTTTTTGAAATATCTTTAACGTCTACAAAATGGGGAAAAAAAGTCATATTCATTGTGCTTTCAACTTTTTTGCCTTTTCAACGTAAAGTTCCAGTCAGTAATTACAGCAAAAGTTTGTTGTTGTTTTACCTCAGTCACAGGATTAGCACATTGCTAACGTCATGGCGCTTTTTGACAATTGAGGAAGGAATCTACACTGGTAACATAAATCACAAGAATACAAAATTAAAACTGTAGTTTAACTCATTTCATTAATTCAAGTCTAACCCTGATAGATAGTTTTTAAGGTTTTTACTCATATTTTTCTTTGAATCAATATTTAATTAAGGAATGAAGCTTGAGTCAGTATCAAAAAGTGAAGGAATGGTATTGCCCACCATTGGAGTGTTTGTAATGTAATTTAATGTCTTTCTGGCATGATTAGGGAACCTATTTTAGTGTTTACCATTACAATTACTGAGCATACGTAATCTTTTGTTTGTAAATTACTTTGGATGGGATTAAAATGTTAACTGATGTTGTCAGACTATCCTGTCCCCTTTACTTACATCCTGATTGGATTTTTCCGCACCGGCTTCCACAGTGAGATGAACCATCATGATAATAAATAATAATGGAAATAGGAAAGTCACTAAAATTTATATATAAACAACCCTTTGTTGTTCATCCCACAGCTGAACATCTAGGGAAGCATTATCATCATGACTCAAGATACATTATGTATAACCCACAAATACTGTCAATAGGGCATGCTTTGAAAATAACTTCTGGATTTAGTAGTCTGACGTCCATTTACAAGCAAAACACACTGAAACTTTAGTGCTCTACACAGGGTGTAGGATTGTTTCAGCTAAAGTGGGATTCAGCCTGTAACTGGGCTACAAAATAGAGAGGGCATCAAATCAAATCACATCACATCACATCAATCAGATGGGCTTTACATTTCTAGAATTTGAATTTGAATAAATTAGACATGATTTGAATACGTTTCACATATCTTTAGCGCGCATGCAAATCACACCTATCCTTCAAGCAGACACATAGGCTACAACTTTTTAAAGGGTGGTAAAGACGGTTGAAGAGTGCAGGAAACGACTCAAGCGCCGCATAGACGTTAACTTCCGACCAACGGGTGCGTCCTAAACCGCATGTAGTCTACTACTTAATCCTATTTCATGCCTTTGTAGTGTGTGTACAGTTAAGTGCAGTTGTCTGAGATATTTTAGACCTATTCCATTAGTCCATTAGTAGTCCATCAGTGCAGCATCGAGACCAGAAAACCAACGTTTGGACTGTTTACTCATTGATATAAACACGTTTTTTAAAACGCGTATATATCAGGTCTTACGGTATTATGATTAAACAGTAAAATAAACAGAAAGAGTTAAGGTTTCATTCGCGCTTTCCAATCTTCTAATGTTTTCCCTTTGAAGAGCTACAAATAAACAAATTATAGATACAAATACAGAAATTATACACTTTAGATATTTGGTTAAAATGCACATTGCTATAGGCTACAAGTAGGTAATACTGGCTTTTCCCAAATCTTTTTGCTAAATTCTTCACAAGCTATTCAGCGATACAAGATTTTAGTTTACAAGTATTTTGTCCATAATGTGTGCCAAAGTAATTTTGTAGTAAATGTACAGATTGATCGATAACGATTACTAAGTTGTATAAGGATTAAATTACTAAATTACAGCAAATGATAGACTATAAAACTAAAAATCTCGAAAGTTACACTTTAACGTATGAAATAACGTGGTACCTTGTTAACTGCAACCTAAATGTAGCCAAAAACACACGCTATTACAATGTTATTTGACCCTACTCATTCATTTACCGTAAATGCGACTATATACGCGCACAATAATTAATGAATTAATCACTATATTTCGGAAAGCTGGGCGGCTGTCATCATTTCACCTTGATATAAGGCTACTGTCAAATAAAACCGTATGACATTCATAGATAAATCCATTTAGGAATAAATAAGTGCTACAAACTTGTATTCGTGAGCACAAAACTGGGTAAAGTGTGTTGAGTAAGGAGTGAATGATAAAGAAGAAGAAGAAAAAGTAGAAGAAGAAGAATAGAGATTTACCATGTACTGTGCAGGTTCCTTCACGTCCTTGGTGTTGATAGCGAGCAGAAGAATGCCAACAGTCGCCAGTAATAACATAGCAACTGGGACAATAATGCGACATGATTGCTGTTGATTCCCCATGATAGGTGCCCTGTATGTGTGTGAGAGAAGGAGTGTGTGTGTGACTGTGTGTTGCACCCGGGAGTTAGTTCACCTGTTGCAGAGAGTCGCGCTCGCGCCGGTGTCGTGAGTGTGTGATAAGCCTTGCTGAGTGCTCTCCATAAAAATGGGCATGGCCCTTATGCGGCATGATATGACATAACTCTCTAATGCAATGCTGCAGATTAGCAGAAGTTCCCTCACGAGCACAGAGTTCCATCTGCTGCAATTATGTACCGCAAAAACAGGCATAAAAGATTCGAGGGATGTGCAGGAGTTTTCTTTTTCCCCCCTTTAATGTTGTCTTTCAGAATAGAATGAGAACAGGAAGAAAGAAAAACGGGTAAACATGGGACTTGGCACAAGTATGTGCATTCAGTACCACCTGCATGAGACAAAACCTGAGCATGAACTACTGAGTCATAGAGATAATAATAATAATAAAAAGACACTGTTATGAATCTCTTTATAGTCTATAGAATCACTTAAAAGCTAGTCAACCTTTATTCTCATCTGCCTGCCTGCTTTACCTTGTTGAAATTTTGGAACCTGATTCAAGAAAAAAATAAAAACCAATCAATTGAACTTCAATGCTTTAGGCTACATTTATGTTTACCAACCTCTTCAGTTCAGTTCTGTCTCTATTGGTGGTTATCTGCACTTAGCTCGTGCACATGACCTTTTATCTTTCTGCAAGTTGGAGCAGACGCTTTGTTACCACACAGTATTACGAGACTTGTTTCATTGTAACCATGCAATATGTGGTGAATGCAGAGAACCACAGTATGGAAAATTTGTAACTCAGAAAAATGGTCTCTCAGAGGTTATTTGGAGGGTTACGGAAGCCTTTTTTTTTTATTTTTTGAACTTATTTCTGATTATTTGGTCAAAATTTCAGTAAGGAATAAAACACTTCAGGACATGCTGTTATAGGAAACTCACCAATGACATTCATTACTGTACAATAACATGTTACGCTACAACTCTACAGCAGTTGATACAGATTCTGGAATATCCATGAAAACAAATTAGTTCCTGTTATCACTTACATTATAATGGCTATAAACAGTCGTTCCCTCACCAGCCTCTCTTTCTGTCTCTTCAAGTTAACAAGACAAAGGTACAGCTTGTCATGATACCGACTCCTCAGTTCATCTTCAGAGTCACATCTTCACCTCTGACTGTTACAAAGTGCTGACACTGGAGACTCCTTCCATAAATGCTAAACAACTCCTGATGGAAAACTTCACCGTATGAATGATTACACGCTTTTCAATCTGTTTATGCGTAGTGTCCGCTATACAAATCCCTGTGTAATTTACTATAGAATTGAGAATGTATAACAAATAGGCGCATTAATATAAACCTGTGAGTTGCCTTGCAGCTGGAACTACTAGCAGAAAATTAATCAACAATATCTGATTATTAGAAGCAAGCATTGAACAGAGCTGGGGCATAACAGCATTTAATAGTTCTGGATCTGACTTACTTTTTCTACGAAGGTTAAATCAGCCTTCAGCATTCTTCAGTTTGTCTTCCTGGTGGAGGTGCTAAAGGTTCTATGTAGAACCCTACCTGTTGGGTTTTTAAATCAGAGATGGTTTCCAAGAGGAATCGCTATAGCAAGCTAATAACCTGTACCCACTGAATGAGCCCTTGGGAAAACATTTTTTCTATGAGAGGATGTCATTTAGCTAAAAGCATCCATCAAATAAATGAATGTAAATGCCAAAAAAAAGATGAGCGTGTTTTGAGAGTGTTATCAGTAGAAGCTGTTCCCTTCTTCTATTAACGTAATAAAGGCATTGTTTGGGTCACCTTTGGGAACTTTTAGGTGTTAGGGATTTGCCTGATACTGAATGCTGTGCACATGATGTGCACTTCCCCAAAACAGTTTTTATCCAAGTCTCACCCTTGCTTCAGTGGATAATCTCACCTTTTTACTGCGGATTTATACTCCTGATGTAATAACAAAAGATGTCTTTTGTTCATCCTAGGACTCTTATTCATAGTACACTCATACTGAAGGTCCTTTCCACGCTCTTAATACTGTTTGTCTTTACTCTTCTATGCCTTTACACTGTAGTGATTATAATCAGACGTATTGGGTGTCACTATAGAAGAGGATTAGTTTTATTTTGCATCTGGTTCCACTAAAGGTTTCGTCTTTATGTCGTCTCAGGGTGTTGCATCTGGCTTGCTCAGTAGGGATCTAAATATAAATCTCCAGATTTCTATGACACTGCATTGCCATGATATTTGTTGTTACTGCTAAACAATCAGACTGAAGCATAAGAACAGAGAACAAAAATAGTATTAAAGCACACAGCCACCACACAAGAGTAGATCAGTATCAGGGTTCTCAAAACTCATGATATTGGTATCATGGTGAAAATCCTGGCGGGATTGGTACAACCTTAGAAACTATAAATCTCAAACAGAAAATGTTTTTCTCTATCCGTTTCAAATGAATCTTTCTGTCCTTCTCTCAAGCTCCACTACATAAAAGAAGGCCTTGTCACATCCGTGTTAAAACGGGCATACAGAGGTCCGTCCTCCTAGTCCTGACACATTTTTGTGACCATGAAGCACTGATAGTTCCACAGCAGAAGCAGAATCATGACAAACAGTGCCACCAGGACCAGAACCACCACCAGGAGGCACTGTTTGTTCAGATGAGAACCTACATGTTTGTATCTCCAGAGCCATGTTTTAAGAGGTGACTCAGAGGGAGGAGGTGGTGAAGTGACATAGACGTCTCCGGCATGAGCTGAGCTCTGTGGCTTGTACATGGTTCAGGTTTTACCAGCTCACCTGCAGAGAAATCAAGAGATTAGGGCTATAAAGCAGAGTGAAAAGCCTGCAAAAACACACTGAAGGATTGTGTGGGCATTGTGCACCAGATTTTGCAACACCTGTAAGCCTGTTATGTGCATGTGCATAGCTTTTGTGATCTAGTTAGAGGGTTTATGCTGCTTGAAATTTGTGACTGTATGTTTATAGTGTACAACATCCATTTTGGGTTTCTCAATCCTGGTTCTGGAGTACCCTCGTCTAGACTTCGTGGTGTTTTCCTTACACTACAGCCAGCTTTGCAGTGTATGATTTTTTTCACAGCAAGGCCACACATTCAACATATGGAATTACTGTAAATTCGTGTCAAAACCTAATTTGTCCTGCATCATACAAAAAAAAAAAAAAGGAATGAAATGACACAGAACTTTGCACTTAGAGTGTAAATAAAGAGCCCACTTCGTTTACAGTAGTCTCATTTATTGGTGATTAGGAATTTCTTTCACTGTCGGTTTTGACAAATTAAGTTCAATACTTTTGACACAAATTTAATTTGTTTGAAAAAGGGTGTAATGGAGCTTAAAATGAGTAACGAGAACCTGAAAGCAAATTAGCAGCAAAACAATGAGTGGTTGTTCCTGTTAAGAATGTTCTGCTGCAGGTCAATGACATAAGCTACTGTGTAATAGGCTAATTTTTATAAGACTTAGTGCAAAATCTTAGCATTCAATTTTAGATGCAGAGCTCCTCACTACAAGTGAGCTCTGTCAGCACAGTCCACATTCATTCAATTTTATTTATATTCCTCTTTTAACAACTGATATCCTCACAAAACAGCTTTACAGAAATCCTGATATAGATTTAGATTTACCGCTAATGAGCAAGCCAGCGGCAACGGTGGAAAGGTAATACTCCTTCAAATGACATGAGTAAGAAACCTTAAAGGAAACCAGATTGAAAATGCATCTTCCTCTCAGTGTCACCAGATAGTGAGATTAAAAATCATTATTCTTCGACAACTGCATGCTATAGAGTCAAGCAGTGCTGAATGTGTTGGAAACTTCAGTATAACCATTAAGGAACTTTTCTTTCAAGTGTCTTTGCGTTAAGTCTATAGTGTCCAGGTGAAATTTTCCACTGAACAGTGAAGATGACTTATTTTTAGAAGGTGCAACTATTAGGCTATACATGTAAGACCATCCATAGTTATCTATAGGATATCCTTGTCATACCATCCACAACAACTTCTGCTGTAGTCTTCAATATTTTAGGTAACAACAAAGAGCCTGTACATCTTGTTGAAACAGGGATCGCAGATAATAAAATGGGGGTCAAATATTCACATTTTCACATCTTGTTCTATTAAGGACACTGGCTGCTGCATCCTGGACTAACTTTATTTATGCACCTACTGGAACATCCAGACCGCAAGGCATTACAAGGCAGTCCAACCAAGAGGTAACAAATGCATGAACTAGTTTTTCTGCATCTTGTATTAACATCATATTTCTTATATTAGCAAAATTTCTGAGATGAAAATAAAACACTATTCCAGTACTATTTCTTGCATGAGCATGAAATTGAGCCAAATTCAGTAGGAGAAAGTTACTTAGCATCCAGTGTCTAATGTCTTTTACACATTCCTAAACTTTGTTAAGCACGTGCCTGTCATCTGGCTTTGCTGAAACATACAGCAGTGTGTCAACGGCATAACACTGGTAGCTAATACCATGTTTATAAATAATTGAACCCAGAGGTAGCATATATATATATATATATATATATATATATATATATATCTATCTAAGAGAGTAGTTGGCCCTTAACAGGGCCTTGTGGAACACCAAACATTTCATTAGTATGCATAGAAGAGTCACGATGTACATCTATGAAATCAGTGAAACAAGACCTGAGCCAGTAGAGAGCTATTCCATTAACTCCAGCAACATTTTATAATCTATCCAGTAGTATGTTATGATCTATGCTATCTATGGTATCATTTGTCAACTTTGTTGTGCACTTTGTACCTGTATATCTGTGTGTGTGACAAATAAGATCTTGAAATCTTGAAAGCGACGCAGGTCATTTACCACTTTAATCAGCATTGCCTCAGTACAGTGATGAGGCCTTAATCCTGACTGAAAGATTTCATGAATGCTATCCCTATTCACGTATGAGTTCAACTGTTGTACTGTTGTAATCTCCTGTTTTATTTTCACCAATTAATTAAACCTGTTGTATGATAACTAGAAGTTCAGAGACCATAACCACATTGGTTACATTACCTTTGCTAATTTACACACCACTACAATGTTACGCTTAATAACCTTTGACTGACAAAGACATATCTGATTAACTCGTACATGGATATCTTTCAAAATGTATGCCTGCCTAAGACACCAACAGGCACCTCAGTGGGTGCTTCACTGAGGAGAGCAAGCCTGTTTGACACATCAATGTGAGAGGAATGGTGCTCCTTTAGGCGAGTCTTATTAGTGGCAGCTTGGCTTTGTGATTATTTCATTGAGTTGTCACCTATTTGCCCTGATGTAAGGGTTCTAATGTTAGAGTTCACTATCTCTGCAGGGTTTACTATCTTTGCCTAAGGCACTCAGACCTTCTCCTTCTGAATTTATGTTGTTCTTGCTCTCAATATTCCTTGCTCTAGCATCTGGATGCACACCTCTGATGGTGCAATCTTCTCAATCGGAGAGGTTACTAATATACAATTTACACAAATCGAGCTATTATTAACAAAAGCAGAAGAAAGAATAAACATCCTGCAACTGATGGACTCAACGAGCTCAATGTTCTCAATGTTCAATGTTAGATGTACCTTAATTGTAACTTTCTGGTGATGATTTTCGGCAGATCCAGCGTGGATGGCCACCATTTGCTGTCTTTGGACAAAAGATAACGAAAAACATTCTTTAAAATAAATTAAGAAGCAGCAAAAAGAGAACGTGAAAAATATAACAGATGAAAATGAATGGTTTTAAAAAAGTTTTCATTCAAACCTTGTAACAGGTAAGAATCTCAGCAATCAATTCAAAAACAAAAACTACATTATAGGAAGCCCTCAGAGCCCGGCCTGGCAGCTTCAGTCTGCTGAGCAGGACATCAGGCCACTGTAGCCAAACTGGATGGCCCCCACATGGGCTTAATGTGGGTTATTATGGAACAGCAACATGGGTACATGAAGGGTCCTGTATGAGCTGTACATGGGCACTGTCCTGGGGATGTATGGGCTTCATGGGCTACAGTACCTACTTTTACTAGAAAAACATTAACACCCTATGTCTCCAATCACACTATGAAATTGATCTACAATACAGAATGGGCACCAACATTTTAAGAAAAAAACATTTTTTAAGCAACACTACAGAAACAGTCAGTATTCTCACTAAGCTTTAAGCAGTGATGTAGTGTAGACCCATAAGTCATAAATCATTTTGCCTTAATACTGGTAGTCAGGGACTGACCACAGGTCATGTAAACATGTGAAAAGGGAAATCGTAAGGGGTTCTACAGTGTATTCATGTTCTGTTAAAGCCCACTTTGCTAATACTTGATATTTCAAGAAGTGTGTAAATGAATACTCTGCCTGAACATTGATGCTATGCACTGAATTCCTTACAATATTTACATACACCAACAGGGATACTCTAATGGTGATGAGTGTTCAGTCTGATGCAGGGATTACTATGGGAAAGCCTGCTTAGCTGCATAATATTTTAATGTTCTTAAACTACCAGAGAAATGTAACTATATAACATATGTAAAGATAATAATATTACTTATGTTATTTAATGGATATTAGTGTTCCAGTTGGGCTCCAGCTGTGGACTGCTGCTGTTCCTCCACCCAGATGGGGCTGTGAGAGAGAAAGACCATATTTCACTTGTTATCATCTCATCTATCACTTCACATTTATCTTTTTTATGTTTAAGGTAAAACATAAATCAGACACCCGTTCACACCTGGCAATAATGTGCATCTTGGATGATCTGATCATAAGTGGTCCAAGACACATTGCGATCCCGATCACTCAAAACACTTCTGGAGGTAGTGTCGGATGTTTATGATCAAATTACATTTGTAGTGTGAACACGCAAGAGTCTCAATGCGTTCCAGACAGCAATGAAAGAATAGCTAATCGGCAGCATCATTGTCCGAGCCGCGGAATACATAATTGTTGAAAGACTGTTTGGAATTTGTGCTGAACAGTTGCGCTCTCCACCACTATGCTAACGTATAATGATAATGCTATCATGTGTCTCCAAGGTGTCCAGCTGACCACTTGTGTTCAGATTCCGTTACTGCCTGTCACTTCTGCTAGAAGGTCAAAGTTCCCCATGCACAGTTATGTTAAAAACATTAAACCTGCAACATACATTCCTTATTTTCTTGTACTCCAACCACATACATCAGTACTCCTCTCCATTTTTTCGAGCATTGGTGTGCTGTCAACAAAACAACCAATAGGTCCTGAATTAATGATGTATTTTATGCAATTATGTCCTTTTCAGGGACGCATGTGGACACATTAGCATTTATACTATAAATGATATGTGACAACATGCAGCCCTCGGCAAGTGGTTTGAGTGATTGCATTTTGAATGCGTCTTGGTGGTTGTTTACACTTGTGTTTGGTGCTGTATACGTGTGATTCAATTGCCCAGGACACATTTTAATACCAAATGTAAACAGGGTCATAGAATGTATGTTTTCTGGGCAGTAAAACTGGGTCCAAAGTAACAGCCCATGTATCAGAGCCTATGCCCATGTGGAACCCAGTTAGCCCATGTTCAACCCATGTGGGCTCCACCAAGTCATGCTGGCTGGGTACTACACTACACAAGTCTAGAATACATATTCAAGCTCATGTCGCTGTAAAAAAAAAGTCTCTTTGGAAAAAGGTCACCTCTAAAAAATTTATATTTTTTTGTTGTTGTTGTCGTCCTGTTGGAGGAACCCTTAAATCTGTCCATGATGACATGGAATGTTCAGGAATAGACAGCTTTATTGCACTAACACACAGCCAAAAAAATAACTCTTTCATGTATGATGTCCACACTAGTAGACCATTTATTTAAAGCTGTTTCTTATTAGCTGTTTTGTATTAGATGTGAACCACCTCTAAACCATTTCAATGCTATATACATCATAATCCTGATTTTTAAAACTCTACTAATGTTGTGCCTCGGGCGGAACGGTGGTGCAGTGGTTAGAACTCAGAGCAAGAAGGTCCTGGGTTCGATCCTCGAGTCACCCAGGGTGCCTTTCTGTGTGGAGTTTGCATGTTCTCCCCGTGCATGCGTGGGTCCCCTCCGGGTGCTCCGGT
>JAQQZR010000014.1:12576032-12609382 GCA_030068235.1 Notoglanidium macrostoma
AGCGTGTGTGGCTGTTTGTCTGTGTTGGCCCTGTGGTGAACTGGCGACCTGCCCAGGGTGTACCCCGCCTCTCACCCCAAAATGCTGGGATTGGCTCCAGCTTCCCCACGACCCAGATGGATAAAGTGGTATACATAATGGATGGATGGATGTTGTGCCTCCCAACCCAACATGGCTGAAAGGGACAGATGCAGCATGTCTTGAACATTCCTGTCCACATTTTCTACTCAAAATAGCATCATAGTACTTCTGAGCCAAACTTCATAATTACTATAATTGTTATAGTACCTTTTCTATCATTTTGGACATTCAATTTTTAAACAATGTTCTGTTAAACAGTATTGTAGACCTAAAATGTTAATAGATATCTTATTTGTATAGATAGATCATCTTATATTTACATTTGCTTACATAAAAATTCAAATAGCATTTGAACCTGTGTGCATTTTTAAGTAATAAAACCATCTCAGATCTGGAATGTATGCACTAGAGGGTTAAATAACAAGCCTTATTTTTGAGCAGTTAAAAAAGACGGAAAGAAAGAGGTCAAATCTGTGTTGTAGGGATGGGTAGAATTTATTTTACAGTTAAACAGGTCCCTGGCTGCAAAAAGTTTTTGAAAAAGAATAAGTGTCACTGATGTCACAGTTCCTGGGAGTTGCTGCATCTCCCAGTGGTCTAAAAATACACACGGAAATGAAATTTTCACAATGCAGGAGCCATTAAGCAGCCAGAAAAAATGTGTTGTAGTAGATAAGAGGCAATGCACTTATTCAGATTCAGCATCTAGAGTACACGTGAAATAACTTTTATGCCTCAAAATCATTTGCAGTCACTGCGTTTCACCTTTGAACGGCAGCATATCCGTTGCCTGAGGAACGGCTCAGTCCTCTCGAGTGTCACGTTGACAACTCGGTCAGCGAGCACCACTCAGCCATATTGCCATGACACGAGCAGCCTACACAGCTTGAGCTGTCACTTCACACTGCTGATTTATTTTACATCTTCATCCATCTGCACTGAACATATGAAAGCCAGCAGCAGAAATAATGAAGTCCTACCTCAAGGCTTTTCTCCACACACACAGATCGGACTTGATCCTGTTTCCTGGTTCTGCATAGGTTTAGGATGTGTCCACTGTCTGTGCAGATTTGTTCTGCTACATTTGGACTCTTTAACAGGTCAAAACACACACACAGACTTTGATCCCACCCCCTTTGCTATCAACTGCTCCGCCCTGACACACACTGACCCTTAATAACGGCCTTTTTACAAATCATATGGTACCTGTAAACCTTTCATCCTGTCTGTATTTCATAATAATATTCAAATATCGTCCGAAAAGCAAAACTCTGTATAGATCAGGCCTTTGGAAACAGAGTCTTCTGCTTTGTGTCTTCCCAGATCAACATTTCCTGGATGACAGCAATTCAACAGTGTTATGTCTTATTGTTTTAAACACAATGTTCCCAAAATAGACACAGTATTGAGGGATGTACAGATGAACATTCTCTGCAGTCCCGGATGAAAAATTGCAATTTCAAATTGAAATGTTAACACAAGTCATGTTGAAAATAGATATTTGCAAATACACTTTGATTGCAACTGTCTGTTAAAGCAAGAAAAAGAAGCAAATGTGTGCTAATTCCAGTCCCTGTTCACATTACTGATTATATCTGTTTATGTGCACTTTTATTATTTAGTATATATTTGTATTTTATTATTATTCACTGGAGCCCCTATCAAGGAATATACATAGCTATGCAATAATAATAATAATAATAATAATAATAATAATAATAAATCCTAAACTCTTTTAAAAGAAAACAAATTCAGTTATAAAGTTTAAAGATCCGGTTTTTATTATTTATTTTTAAATCTCTGCACGGCATAAAACCAAACCATAACCTCCCCTGCATCCATTCTATTTCAAGACCTTCTAAGCAGTTGATTCTGTGCATTCAAATGAGGTTTAAATGTGATTATGGAACAACATCCTCCATAATATACATTTTTAATCCAATTTAAAAGCATATTTTTCTCACAGTCATTTGAGTCTCATTAAGCTCTGTAGCATTGAGTCTTCTATTTTTATCCTGTCTTCTGTGTCATCTATGGTTTTATCTGTGACCTTTTCTTTTAATCCTTTAACTCATTAATATACATAACGATGCACTAAAAGAAGATATTGTTTTAAAATATTCTTAGAATTGTATAGGCATTCATTTTTTTAATGGTAATCTTATTTTGTTTATCATGTTTATTTATGTTCTTATTTTAGTATGCAGCTCTCTTTTTTGCTCTCTCCATACAAAAATAGTTCTTAGTGGAAATAAAAAGGACTTGTCTTGAAATAAGCCTAGACTGTATATGGATATGAATATACTGCCTTCACAAAGCCTCAGATTTATATATATTTGTATATAAATCAGTGTAGGAGCTAAAGATTAAATAAAGTCACCTACTTTTTCATCGTATCAGTATGTTATAACCTTCTATACTGTCCTTCTACTGTATACCTGGACACTTGAAACTCGCCTGTGGCGTAAAACTGTCAGAAATTCCACCAGAACCTGAATATGAATTAAATATAGCATTGATTTTACTCACATTCTGAAACTAGAAAGTCCCCTCGGGAAAGTAGAGGGAACGATGAACCAGCCGGCTTACAAGAACAATTCATACCACTTTAGCATGTTGTACATTTTTATTGGCACATGAGAGTATAAGTTTTGAACATATATGTTTATTTTTTTATCATCTCACAGAGTAGGACTGGCCTCCAAAAGCACATTTGGTGATAAAAAAAACAAACAAGAGACCTGGATGTACTATACTGTACTGTGTCTATAATAAAGTCCTCTAGAGATCTACAAAATCACAATGTTTGTGTCAGTTTGGACAGGTTACATAGCTGTTTGTTTCTGATTTTTGTTTTGTTTTCTGAATATATTAGCAAATCTGCAGGGCATCCTGAAGGATTTCCACTACAATCCCAATAAATATCGTTTCTCTTTACGTGACGAATCAGGAAAGCATATTTATCCATTGCTTGTACTTCATTTCAACTGACTACACTCAAACGCTTGAAGCATCGCAGGGATTTCACAGTACAAGCTTGGCAGCATACTGACAGCATACAAAGGTCCACTTGATACAGTCTCTACCATATGCTGTAGAACCCCAGCCAAAAGTTAAAATTAATTAATTAATTAATTAATTCAACACTACATGTAATATTCCCAGCTTACAAAATCTATTTTCACATCAAAGCCCTCGGAAAGACTGTTTGAAGACAAAAGTGCTATACGTGACGTTGTCCTAGCGTTACTACCATTCACCGTGTGTACTAGTACAAGTCACAAAACGCAAGGGATCTTCCTGTTAGCCCAGAAAACAAAAGCTGAAGCCGATTAAAAGAACGTAGAAATGAAATATTACTTCCACCGCCATCTAGATCAATAAACAGCCATAATACAACACCGATTACATTAACAAACAATCCTGCTTGTAATATGAAATGTACCCTTTGGGTAGAAGAAGGACGTCACGCGACACTACAGACATTATTACAGAGCATTTCAAGCAGATTTAAAATATTAAAACCAAGCTTCCACTCAAAACGTCCTGTAATAATAGCTGCATTATTAGATTTACACCACTTTTTTTTCGGTCCCTTTCATTTGTTCATCAAGTCTGAAAGCTTGTTAAAAAAATCTGCTACATTTTGCACTTTCTGAAAAGACTCAATCACTTATTGTTAAGAAATATTAGAGCACATGGAGAAAAAATTACAAAAAAAAACAAACAAACAAAAAAAAACGAACCAGAGAAAATTAAATTGATCCACAGTTTTGTTGGCTTAACAGATCCAGATAACATCTGTGCAATGGGGGGAGGGGGAGGGTTCGGAGAAGGTAATGAAACGAGAGAGTTGAATTCAAAAACTGCAAGATACAAGGACCTGAATAATACCTACAGCATTATTTACAGTAGTGCATAAAGGAAAGCTCCACCCTGATACATTGTAAATCTTTATATCAAAATATTTGTGATGTGATTAGCAATTCCAGTGCAGTTTGTTGGTTGGTGCTGTATTTTCGGTATTTAATTGTTGTGAGTTTTGATGTCGTATGAGGAAATTGCAAGTGTGGATACGATGGTGTATAATAGGAGGAAAAAAAGGTTCTTAAACATAAACGATACCACTCGGGTTTTGCTGTTAGCTTGTAAAAGCGCAAGAGCGAGAGTTTCTTTTCTCGCTCACAATTTTCCACATTTAACATCACATTAATGAGAAATCCAACATAGGAGTAATAGATGCAATGCTACTAGTCTCAGTTTGGAAGTTAGAAATCTATGGCGTCTGTACTAGCATGAAAGTTAAAGCTTTCGAAGCTGATCTGTCTGAGCAGAGTGTACAGTTTGCGGCTGTGAAAGAGCAGGACGGACTAAAACACTAAAGCGCCGCTGCATCGATCTCTTTAGGGAGATTTGAAACAAGGGCTAAACCCCACTACATCACTATTAGCATTTAGTTAAACTGCATTGTTGGTAAAACAGGAAGCCAAAGTGAAAATAGGTGAACAACAAATTCGTCACAAGATGTTATTGAAGCTTATATTAATTATTATATGTTAGTATACAAATCGTTCAGGGTGGATTTATCCTTTAATCTACTCTACACGTACCGTTTATCTATTGCCTAGCCTAATAACAATACAAATAGCAATCAGAGGTATATTTTACATCAGCAATATACAAAAAATGTCCTTGCAAATGAAACATGAAATCTAGTAAAAGTTAGTGTTTAAATCAGCTACATATTTTTTAATATGCGGAGAAGTGGAGGTAGAATGACCACTGAATGAAGCTAATGTAAGTATGAGAGCCAAGCCTAAGATAAATAGAACAAACCTTCTAAGAACTTTATAATAACTTCTTCAGCTATGAGCATGCTTTATGAGTGTAGAAAGTGTGGGAAAGTGAAGCTCGGTGTTTCCATGTGTGGGGAATGTGAAGGCGTATTGCGGCAGTACGTTTCAGCTCCTAGGGCTTATTTTATTTTTTTTTTTTGTGGCAGTTTCTTTCACGTGTCACAGTCATGTCCTGGGCATGTTCGCAGAGGCCTGGGGAGGCGGATGGAGGAGGAGGGTGCAGGATTGTGTGCTTTTTTTGTTCAGATGAGCATGTTGTTGGCTCAGATGGTGATGTTGTTGATAGAAAGGGATCAGCAGGTCTGGCACAATTTCAGTCAACCCCCGCCAACCATCTCCTCCTTTTCTAGTCTCCCTGTCGCATTCTCATTATGTCTAGCTCTTTTTTCTCGCTATCTTGTCTGCGTTCACACCACCGTGCTGACGGAGGGGTCGGACAGGTTGAGTTGGCCGGTGATGTCCGTGGGATATGGCTACAGACGAAGGGGAGAAAAGAAATGACAGGAATAATAATTCTTCCTGTTAACATTAATGTGTAAATAAGTTCATTTGGCCATTTTTTAGTAGTTTTTCATTAGTGAGACAAATCCCATTTCCACCACAGGCTGTGTTTGCCCCAGACTAAATGGGGGTATTACTGAATGTCAAATATGCTGAGGACATTTTGGACTTCTCGTTTCAGCTTTATTAGTATGCGTTTTTTAATGTACAGTAAACGTCTAAAATTGCGCAAGAATTCATTAACGCAGCACAATACATTTTGCACTTGGGCTAGAAATGTCTCTCAGTGGAACGGCATAATGCAAGAGCTCATGTTTCATAGCCCTTAGCTAATAATTTACCCAATTCAGAAGTACGATCACTATAGTAACCGTCCTAATTAAATACGAGAGCAGAAACACAGAGCACGGAAATGTCATTAATGACCAATATTACTTCAACGTAACCTTTTAGATTATTGATTTTGCATCATTTATTTCCCCTGATCATATCTTGCATTGATTATGTAATACAGGTTTTTTAGAATTTATGGGTGTAAAAAAGAAAACAGGCTCCAACTTTTAGAATTATGCCAAAAAAGTTCTACTTTGGTCTCATTAGACCATTATGCCACATGGTTTGGGGCAGTTTAAGTGGGCTTGGATGTTTCAATCTAGCCACATGTTCTTTTTCCACTTCTTGTACATGATACATCTAATGTTTTTTTGGGAAAAAAAACCTTTTTTATAACCCTCTCCTGATTGATATTCCTATAGTGACCATGGCTTCCAAGAAGATGTGAAGAAAATCCCACAGAAACTTTATTTAGGGTTAATCAGGATGACTTGGGTGTGAATGCTTGTCCAAAACTGTTTTTCTTCTTTTTGTTTTTTACTTGTATCTTGTTACTTGCTATATTACATTAAAAGATCTGGCATGATTTATCTTCATTTCTTCTTCTTTTTCAACATCACTAAAACCTGAAATTTTAACAGGGGTGTGTAGACTTTTTATATCCATTTAATCTTTTCTTATAGGGAAACCCTCTGCTACAGGGTTGTACTGAGAACCTTCAATGGTTCCCCTGTGAGACAAACTTAAAGCCGAGTGTCCACATTTGCTAGCAGAAAACCGCTGACAGAGTGCTGGGGAACGTTTCGGCGCTTCGGGCATGTGTCCATACAGCAGCACAAAAAGCACCGGCTTCATCAAGTGCTTCTTAAAAAAATGCTGTGCAGTTTGGCGGTGGGTGGCTTCACTGATGACCATGTTTGTAGTCTGAGCATTCCCGATCACAGCCACCAATGCAGTTTTGTTTCCATGCATCCATCCATCCATAATCTATACCGCTTTATCCATCTGGGTCGCGGGGAAGCTGGAGCCAATCCCAGCATCTTGGGGCGAGAGGCGGGGTACACCCTGGGCAGGACGCCAGTCCACCACAAGGCCGCAGTTTTGTTTCTATGACAACGATATCTTGAAAACATCACCACTAACTGGAATATGATAGGTTGACTGAAAATGAGCAACAGTGATGACACCAGTGCTTTTCTGAAAAGCAATTTTCAATTCGTAGCGATCGGAGTGGCTGTGCAAAAATGGTAGAGCACTCTGAAAAAAGCATGTGTTCCAACCTCACAAAGACACTAGCGCTCAAAAAAAATGCTATGTGGACACTTACCCTAAGGAAACCTTTAGAGTGCTCGATGGAACCGAACTATAAGGCATATTTGGATAACCTACAAACGTTAAATTGCACACTTTTTTTTCTTTTTTTTTTTTTATAAAAGGTCGTGAAAGTTATGTTGGATAAAGGACAGTTGGAGCTATTTAGAGTCCAACTAAGGAATGTTCTAGAGTTACGTTTGAAGAGTGTAACATTTTTATTGATCCTTTTTCAGTTTTCTGCTTCTGTTAATAACTCTGAGTCAGTGAAAGTGCACTCTTCAGAAAAGGTTTCAAGTGTAGGTCTGAGTTCTAGCTACATGAAAGAGTTCCTTTTCTGATCGGGAAAAACACTGTTGTGCGGCTATACATAGAACTCTTAAGACTTCCCCATGAGAGACAAACTGAGAACCCTTTAGCAAGCTAGAACCACTGTTATCTAAGAGTACAAGAGTGAAAGTGCAAGCCTGATTCGTCTTTGACCCTTAAGTGTGAATCTTTGTTTTTTCTCAGCATCTTTTACAGTTGAGGTCAATGCAGGCAGGGCAGCATGTGGTGGTGGGTGGCCTCACTGATGACCATGTTTTTAGCATGAGCATTCCCAATCACAGCCTACAGCGCCACCTGTCCACAGACAGGTGAACATCACGAGTCTATTCTACAACAACCACAGGAGTCATGCTGATAAAGAGGAGAGAGGCAGTGTGGCATGTGGCGTAGATAGACACCGACATTTACAAGTCCATTCAAATCCATTTATAAAGAAATACATTGATATAAAAGAAAAAGGATGATTAGGACTGAGATGGGTAAACATTAGTCTAAAGAGACAGGCTTTTTTATTTTGGTATTGTTTGTACTTCTGATCAACTCTTTCCTGCATTCTTTGTGTGACCTGCATGAATCTACAATCCTATATTTCTACAAACATGATAAGCCTTAAATATAAGAATAAGCACATTTCTGCCTTGTCCTCATTTTCTATTCCTTGTATCCAGATGGGGGAGCTTATTTAGCTGTACTCTCAAATGCAAATGATTTGAGAGGTTTCAAAGTCGATGACAAAAGAAACATGGAGACCACTCCTATGTCTAATGTTTTAATGGCAAAAATAAAGCTGGCATCATTTCACATGTAAATGTGAAAAATTCAGAATAAAGGAAAAAAAATAACAATGCTCCAGGATGTTGACAGTCAGAACCAGAACATCAAACCTATAAACCAAAGACGGGGTCACCTAAAAGACGAAAGAGTAAAGCTAGAGAGATCCAGGAAGAACGATTGTTAGTGTGAAAGCTGTCCCATTCTCAACCTGTAGGAAGATTCAGGAATTGGAGCAAATATATAGGGACGTCTATCAGCTTGGACTCGTCTGTGGAAAGAACTGGAAGGCGAGCTTGAGTCAGTGAGATAAAGCTGCAAAGAAAGCACCTCAAGGTTAAAAACAGACCCTGCTTTAGGAATAACCGAGGTGATTTTAGAGTTCCGTGCTATTTTTTTGTTTCCTTTAGCTGATTTTCTTTCATTAACCATGGAATGTGTGTGACATCGACCACACAAAATGGGAGAATTACAAGGGAGGTGGAAAAAACATAGAAATACGCTTTTGTTAACAAGACTGAGCAGTGAAAGGGAAGACAAGGCACACATATAAAGAAAGGACGAAAAATTAAAACAAAACAGAAAAAAATGTAAGAGCATCAACTTAAAGTCCCATCCAGGTTAGGCACAGGAGAAAGCCCAGCACAGGCTTTAAAAGGAGAGTCTATCTTAGCCTCCTGTAGGAGGGACTAACTTATGAGGTCATTACCCACAACCCCTAAACTCATATTCTCCCTATGACTATGCTCACTACGTTCCCTGATTGGGCTTTCCCAAACAAATGTCTGGATGGAGCACTGATGGCTGACTGACAGACACGTGGCCATGACCGTAACTCCATGTGTGAGGGGTGGAGAGAGAGTCTGAGATGAGAACGTTCTTTTTTTTTTTTGCGAAGAGAGGGATGAAGGAGGTGACAGGAAGAGAAGGAGCGAGAGAAGAAGCCAGAAGAACAGGAAAGAGGATAGATAGATAGATAGATAGATAGATAGATAGATAGATAGATAGATAGATAGAATCAGAAATGGTTAAGAAGTACAGGGCAGGGTGTCATTTCTTCATCTCCTTACCGTGTCTTTGGAGGACCTACGTCTCTTGATGTTGGAGGCCAGGTTGGTACTGATGGACCTAAAAGAGGCTTTCTTTTTGGGGTCGGGCTCTGCTCTACCACTTTTCCTATCCTAAAATAAATATACAGTATATGTAGAACAGTTATTTGCGTCCAATCTACTACTATCACTGTTATCCTACGAACCTAAAACTAATACTAAAACTACTACAGCTGAGTGTTTTTTTTTTCTTAACTTCTGTCATGTAAGAAACATGGCGTCTCCTGTTCACTCAGCATCTCCGTCCTGACATAGTGCTTTATCATGCAGCCTCAGGCTTCTACAGAGCAAAAAGGACACTTATAAGCACTATATTAATACTTAAAAATCTACTCATACCATACAATCCTCGGGCTCTCCAGCGGGAAAGACCACTACTGAGGATGGCATGATTCAAAATTAGAGCCCTCCCCAGTTATTTCTTAGCAATGGAAAGCAAAAGCATTAGCGAAGCAAATGAGCAAAATGAGAAGCAATAAAGACAGAAATAAGCGGCTTTTTTGTTCTTGTAAAGGTAGGAGTGGTTCGTTTCATGGAGTGGGGGGGTGAGGGGTGGGGGGGATTGGGATGAACAACCAATTGAGAAAAAAGGATCTAAATCGAAACTCATCTGGTCCCATTGCATTATATTCAGGGTTGAGTATAATGGCTCAGGGGGCATAGAAGGGGGTGTGAGGGCTCATAAGAGGGGGTAGGAGGATACCAGGGAGGAAGGGGAGTGACTTCAACCAGAGGACATGCAGTACAAAGGAAATGCAAAATGAATGACATGACGGTTGACCTTGTCCGGGACTGTCCTTCACAGATTTCAGACCTGTTTTGGGGCCTACTGGACCCTGATTCCATCTATTGGAGACTTCCTTAGACTGAAAAATTGCAATTGCACTTTATTTCACAGTATTTGAGAATGTCTTGCATGCAAGTGTTTATTATTATTATTATTATTATCTGCATAGGATTACATGTTCGACCTTGCGTTGCCAATTATAGGAATCTCTATTAAGCAAGCGGAAACGAGCCTGTAGAATAAAGTGCATTTTATTCTAAAATATTTATAATAATATACCAGTAGGAGCACGTTTCTGACTTGAAAGGTTTTTTCCCCTGTCATTATTTTTCTTTCTGTCAGGCAGAAAAGCAGGATTTTTCTATCACAATGCATCACAGTGTAACCAAGATGACATTTCAGTAGGTCAGTGGAAGAACTTGAAGAAAGCGTGACTGTGTTCCTTCTTTCATGCGCCTGTGCTTTCATCTGCTGCATTTGAAACCCCTCTGATGAGCCAGTGTCTCGGCGTCGGAGAGCCGACTCGGAGCGCATGGGTTCTCGAGCTGCACCTGGTATGCGCCGTTTGAAGTGCAAATGCCAGGGGCAGATCGGAGCAGTCATGCATTCAGAAAGCCATGGTGTGAATGAGGCATACTATTTCGTATCCCACCATGGGATGAGCTTTACACTTTTGCGGTTTGAGGGCAGATTTTCTTTTCTTTTCTTTTCTTTTTTTAAAACCCCCAAAAAAAATCACCACATGTGTTTCATCTCATGTACTGGTTTGGTTCATATAGCGTTGCGTTTATATGAATCCACATATTGTCTTATTCGTTTATTTGCTGGATTGTTGTCTTTTTCCTTTAGCTTATAAACCACAAGGAAAAAGAAACCATAAATCCTGATTTCCTCGTGGACCAACAGCAGTCTAATTATACACCCTCATCAGTGCTGGCCCTGTGTCTCCATGTGGGTAGAATGTGTAGGCATATTAGCCGTAGAGTCTTTGGTAGGCGTAAAGAGCCTTTAGGCCAAAACATGTTGTTAGGAAGGCAATCAAACTTTTTAATATTTATGTCTAAGAGAAAACTGTGGGCTTTGTTGCTGTGCAGATTTTAAAAAAATATTTGCCTGATGGATAATGAGTAGAAAATAAGTGCTATATCAATAAAAACAGTTTTAAAGTGCCCCTGAACACCAAAACATGTTTTTTTCATATGACTAACTCCTTTTGATTGACTGATTCTGATGATGGCTCTGTCAGATTTTTACATTTTAGCAAACTTGGTGCCAGTGTTAAAAAAACTGGTTTGTGAGAATTACATGTAAAATCAATTTGTAATCTAAAAAAAGCTACGGATTTGAACCCAGTGTGTAAATTGTTAAAGAAACCCAGACACCACGAAACCTGCTAAATCTAGCTAAATTGCCTAAAATTCGTGATGCCAAAAACCATAGTTGTTCTGGTAACATTAGCTTTTTAGCAGGTTTAGATGCTGTCTTAAAAATCTCTGAAAATGTGCAGATGCTAATAAAGACTCGGTTTGCATATCTGCGCATATTCATGATACCTAATTTACATTCCCATGTCTATTCATGAGCACGAAGGAGCAGAGATGAAATTTATTGGGCACGTAAATAAAAATGAAACAAAATGCATTTAACAATTCTGCTTTATTTTTTAACATGTTCAAGGGGTACTTTCTTTTAAATTATTTAGAGTACAGTTAGCTCATGCGCTACTACTAAATCTGAACACTGTGTTATACCTCTAGATCACCACCGCTGGACTTGTTCATGTGAGTAGGGCAGGCCATGCTGTTTCACACCAGCTTTTTGCTGTTGAGTAGGCCAGTGACTCAGCATGGAACGAGCCAGAGGCCAGCAGTGAAGGAACAGTGATCTGAACACACGCAGGACAAGTCTCTGATTCCTGCTGGAACCCCACTGAGACATTCAGCTAGCATGGCCTTTCAGACTGAACACTGCCCAGCGTGCATCTACCCCACTCCACCGTATTGTGTGTGTGTGTGTGTGTGTGTGTGTGCGCGCACTGCTTTGCTTAGTGGTGGTTTAGTAGGCGTGCATGAAGGAGCTGCTTCCTCATGATGCCCACAGTGGAAGACGGAGAAGGAATCAATCCTTAGCATGCATTTGCAGTAACCCACTTATATTACTGTCCAGGTTTGCACCTTATACTCGCTCATTGTAATCAGGGGTTAAATTGGGATTTAGGGAGGTGTCAGGTGAAAGCCCTTCTTCCTTTATCCTGGCAACAGCATAGCTTAATTAATCTTACTCTTGTTGCATGAAATTCTCATCAACATGTGCTTAAAACTAATTTGTAATATTTCTAGTTCTTCCCAAAAGGCTTAATTTAGCCAACACAATTTGTCAGTATTTCTAATTTGTAAGTTCAAAATGAGATTCAGAGATTTTGTTTAAACCTGTTACCTGAAAATATTTAATAGTCATGGTCATATCCTCTGGCCATATACATCTTACTCACGTCTTGACTATTATTATTATTAGTTGATTATTGGTTATAAAGCTACTGTAGCTAGCTACATAACTAGCTAGAGTGCTAAGTGTAAGTGTGCCTTTTGAGCACATTCATCACTAGCCTCTTGCACTAGCCTCATCACTAGCCAAACAGTAACCATTATAATTTAACAACTTGCCTCCAAAATTGAATACTAAATATATATAGCTAAATAGGCCTGCTAGCTAGCCTAAGCTAGCTCTGTGACAGAAAGCTTTGGAATTACTGTGAATAATGTTAAAGCAGGAAAAATTGCTGAATACTATCTCAAAAAGACCCTTACATATAACGTATAATATGTATAATATGGGGCAGATAATATGTATAACATAATATAAACCCTATATGTTTCATAAATTAGCAAATTTGTAATTTTTTGTTACTGTACCGTAATTCAGAATTGATCACCAAGATTGACTTATTATTATCGCACAAACAGAAAGTCAATAACACGAGCAAATAAATCATAAGCCAAGATACTGTGCCTGATCGCTCAGGATATAAGCCTTTGTTAAAATTAAAACAAACAGTGCCCACCAGAATTATTGGCACCCTTTAAAAGTAATAATTCCAAGATTCCACTTAAACAATTGAACAACCTTTTTTCGTTCTCACAAAATTCACTCTCATTGGAACTACTAAGTTTCCTTCTCTCAAAAATAATTTGTGCCAAAAATACTGACAAAATCATACCTGTAAGAATCGTACCCGTTTCAGCAGTTGTGCAACAATTACAGAAGTAAAATTAAGTAAAAAGTAAAAAATTAAATTAATGGTTGAATGTGTTCAGCTATTCACTTTGATTCAGTGATACATATCTAGAGACTTGTATCCAGAGTTGTCGTTGATAATTATTTGTGTTTGATAAATATTTGATTAACAGTTGGCATTATAAAGTAATACATGAGGTAAGTCACATGACAATCTTCCTGTTATGTAAATATGTTTGGATGAATTCCAAACTGCTTGCAATTTAAACCTATAGTGCACTACATAGGGTGGAGAAACCCTATGTAATGGTGCACCTCTATAGAGGGTACAAAGGAAAGGAATCTGTAAAGAATACCAAAACAACAAGTGAATACTCAAGTGATTGATTAATTTACGCAGTAAAAAGTGCCGAAAAAAGCCAGAACGTGATATATCAGATCGAATAGTCACACAGATTTCATCAACATGTTCCATCAAATTATAAGACTGGAATTTACCTCATATTTGAATAAACCAATAGTGCTGGAGCTTCGCCCCCATGTGCTCACACCCTATTTAACCCCTGATTTTAACTACCTTAATTATACTCTTAACTATTATTGCAAATGCAAGGCACATGAATAAATATTCATTAAATCACCATGCAAATTAAGTTTAACATGCATTAATGCATAGACAATTGGTGTTAAATGTAACCGTATTAACCTGTGGCTTGCATTATTCTATTAGTACAACATGCCTCTTACCAAAGCTGCACTGTTTAGGTAATAACTATATCATATTTGCCTCAAAATAACCCTTAAATTGAGTTCTCTAACTCAAAGCTGGAAGAAATCAACAATTTGTTTGCATTCAATGTCAGAAACAGAAACATAGCAGGTACCAGCAGTAGGCAGCCATCTAGAGACTCATGCAGGCTCTTATCCTGTAGGAAGAAGGAAGAAGAGGGAGTGCCATACCTGCAGGTTCTTCCTCCAGACATTAACTGCTGCAAAGGCCAGCTGCATCTGCTTCCTGCGAGCATCTTTGTGTCGCTTGTACGCAATCTCAATGAAGATGAGGAAGATCCCAGCGACGATGCCACCAGCCACCAACATGAACACGCCTGCAAGACAAATGTTCAGTTTCTCACTATTAAATGAGTCACATCAAATGCAAGCTTAGGCTGTAAGCTTCATTGCAATAATATATTAATCTCTAAAAAGACATGAAGTGGTCCGTACCTGCCATATTCTCAAAGGTGAGTGTGGCTGGAGCATTGCTCCTGGAGTCACACTCCTGGTATCTCACCCAAGTTTTATCCAGGTCCTCCATGAACCCATTCTCATGAGAGCTGTTGATTCAGAAAGCATAGCTCCTAAATTAGACCATTTAAATGAAGATGCTGATGGAACCAGAAAGCAAATCCAATGTGGATGAGCTGATGCATTAAGATGGCATTACCTCAGAATGGCCAGGGAAACATTCTGCTTCCACGGGCTGTCTTTACGCATGCCGATGCCGAAGCCTGAACGGAAGAACAGCTCTCCCGTGGTGACCAGGTCGCACTTCTGCGAGGCTTCAAACTCCAACACAGCTGAATCCCAGATAAAAGCATGGAGTTTGCTAAAGTAAGGAGAGCAAATGTGTGTTAGTGCTGGTTCGAATCTCCAAAGACAATTAGCAACAAGGCATTCAGTGTTAGGTTTTTCCATGTTACTTTGTTATCACAACGAGTCAAGTATTGTATGCAAAAAATGAAGAGTGACAAACATAAAAATGAAATCATTTTGCGTTTTATGTTCAAAATGGGTGGCACAGTGGTGCAGTGTTAGCACTGTCGCTTCACAGCAAGAAGGTTCTGTGTTTGAACCTGCCGGCCGACATGGGACTTCCTGTGTGGAGTTTGCATGTCCCCTCCATACCTGTGTGGGTTTCCTCTGGGCACTCCGGTTTCCTCCCACGGCCCAAAGACATGCAGATTAGCTCAACTCTATATTACCCATAGGTGTGAATGTGAGTGTGAATGGATGCTCGTCTCTGTGTTAGCTCTGCGATAGATTGGTGACCTGTCCAGGGTGTACCCAGCCTCTCGCCCGAAGTCACCTGGGATTGGCTCCAGCTTCCTCACGACCCTTAACGGATAAGCAGTATAGATAATGGATGGATGGATGGATGTTCAGAATGTCAAATGTTATGTGTTGCACCATGGTCCTGGGGAAATAACATTTCGTTCCATTATATACAAGCTTCATAAAGGAATGACAGTAAAAACCCATTTGACTTGACATATGAGTAAGGAATAAAACTTTTATATGCTGATTGGCTAGTGTTGCTGTAACTGACACAGGAGAGAGAGTATGCCATCCCCACACCCTGGGAACACTGATAGATGAGGCATCATTGGGATTTGAACTAGCGACTGCGGGAATGCTTTTCTGTTGCACCACTCAGGAGCTCAGGAAAACAAAAACATTTAGAATAAGAATGATAGTACTATGACAGGTAAGGAATCAACCTTGGGGTGGTATGGTGTAGCCAGACATGAAGAGGAGTTACTGTTACCACCCCAAGTTGATTATTCTTCTATAACATCAAGACGTTTTATTCAACAACAGACGTACATCCTCACTCACTCTTATACCACAGCAATGACAGCTGTCCTATCACACAACAACTTCCAGTCGTGGAGGGTGAAAGCTAACACATGCTTCCTCCAAAACATGTGCAGGTCTGGCACTGCATCTCTTCAAACAGCTGCTCATGCTGCATCACAAGGCAGCCAAACACACTTGGAAGATGTGCTAATTGCACTCTTCCATGTACATGAGCTCACAGACGCCCACGATTGGCTAGCATGATTCTGAGAGAGTAATGCCATGCCTCCTACACAGATCACACAGCCAGTTTTGCTCACTTGGACTCCTGGCCACAGATGTATGCAGTCGGGATTCGAACTTCTTGACAACAGGGTGAATGCTTTTCTGTTGCACCGCTCATCATATACTTTGTGATCATCTCTCATTATTATTATATCAAAGCAAACACAGCACCACACATATCTGGGCTGAATATGAGTGTACGGTATCTGTCTCACTGACCCGTCTCGCACAGCCTGGATGGCCTCAGCGGCACTCTCGTAGTTGTGCTTTTCCATGTGGCGGTACATGGTGCTCAGCTCAACTTGACGCCGGAAGTAAATGTCCACAGAGCTCTGCTTCACCGTGGCGTAGATGAACTTATCTGATGGATTTCGCAGCTGCAAGACAACAGCACAACAGATACTATCCTCTTTAGCTGCTTACAATGTTACAATCCAAACAGTCATTCAAACCTGATGATTGTGGGGACCAATAACCAAATGGGAGATTTTTTTGTCAGTGTGTGTGTTTGTTCAAGTGAATAACTTAAGACAGGACAAGTGTGTCCTAAAAAAGCATGCATCGATGTCCTAGAATCCAGCTTGTTGAACACCAGTGAACGCAAGCAACATGTTCTACTAACATTCAGTACCAACACTGATTTGTCCTACTGTAGGGTAACTTCCGTATGCCTCATAATTTCATTTGATGAGGGGTCTGATTATGACAAATAAGCAGGAGGTCTGCGATTCTATTAACTGCTCATTTGAATTAAATTGGGTGTAAAATGATGCTAGTCACACTAATGTCCTAATAATGTGTGAGAATGATATAAAAACAAGCATAAATGATGTCAGATAGGAACCAGTCTGCAAGATTAAATCTAGAAATATGTAAATGTTCATATGGTACAAAACGCTGTAACCCGGCATAACTGATTTGAATTTCCCTTATAAAAATATCACATAGATCATTTCATATGATCGGATTGAAATTGCTCCCGTGAACTCAAGAAAACAAATTTGACATCATGTCAAAAAAGTTTAAAAAGTCAATAAAAATTCAAAATCATGTGGGGAAAATAAATCACATGTAAAATAAACTTATCATTTGTGAATAAAAAAAAAAACATGTATCTTGTAAAAAAAAATGTAAAAAACTTCACGTGTGAATCATCAGCCACTAATCCCATATGAAGGTCATGTGACTTTTCTGTGAGGGTTTTCTCAGGAATAAGAATCCCAAATAGCTCCTGATGGTTCATATTTACTCAATGAGCTTAATCTTTAAACAGATTATCCTCATAGGGGTAATCTCTGCTGTGATCCTACAAATTCTTTACACTAAACCGGGTCTGCAAAAAGTCTGAGAACCATTTTTCTGTTCAAACATTAAATGTCATTCCAGCAGGGTAGGTAGGTGAGAGCTTTCCCTTGGTGAGAGAAAGACACCTAAAAATATTCTAAAAAACAGAAGTTTGTCATGTCCTTGACCGACTTAATTACTCGTCCTAATTCTGTGCCGTGTGAAACATGAAACTCATGGAGAGTGTGTCTGTTTTCTGTGCAGCTTTATGACATGCAAGGCCGCTCCGTGCTCCATGACGGAGCCGTGATCTCACCCTAGGGTCGTTGATGCCGGTAATGCGCTCCTCAGGCCGATCCAACACTAGGAAGGCTGCCAAATTGGCAGTATAAGATGCAACTATAATCATAGCAAAACCAGCCCACACCATACCTAAAATCCTCGCCGAAAAGCTCCGTGGGGCACCTGGGGAGAAAGAGATGGAAGCAGTCAGGAGACATGCCTGCTAAGAAAGAAAAAATCAATCATATATTGAATAAATTCTCATGATACTAATTGAGTGAGTAATTCTGTTTGCTGTCAGGTACCTTCTCCAATACCGGAGTTCAGAAGTACCCCCCAAGAGAACCACATGGCAGAGGATAAGGTGAGGGCGTCCTCTTCTTCCTCTTCACTATTCACTTTAAACCTTCCAAATGGGCTGTAGAGCAAAGCACGTCTCAACTCAAAACACTTTCGCTAAAGATGCCTTCATCATCGCTATTATTTTATGTCCTGTATGTGGACACCTGACTATCAAACCCATATGCGTTCTCTGAACATCCCGTTCCACACCCATGGGCATTAACATGGAGTTGGTCCCCTCTTTGCTGCTATAACAACCTCTGTTCTTCGTCACTAGATTTTGGAGCATGGCTGTGGAGATTTGTGCCCTTTCAGCCACCAGAGCATTCGAGCATTAATGTTGGGAGAATGTCGAGATGTTGGCGAGAATGACTAGCATGCGGTTGGCATTTTGTTTCATCCCAAAGGTGCTCAGTGGGGTTGAGGTCATGGCTCTGTGTAGGCCACTTGAGTTCTTTCACATCAACCATGTCTTCATGGAGCTCACTCTGTGTACAGGGTCATTGTCAGGCTGGAACGGGTTTGGGCCTCTTAGTTCCAGTGAAGGGAAATCTTAAACCTAAAGCATTCAAAGACATCCTATACAATTGTGTGTTTCCAACTTTGCAGTAGCAGTTTAGGGAAGGCCCACATACTGTATAAGTCTGATGATAAGGCAAGCACATACATCACTTTTGGCCATTTAGTGTACACGTTCAGTAGTTTCCCATGCACTCCATGCCCAGCACATAAACTGAACTGATAAATATAGTAAGCAAAGAGCTTCTTTTACCTGAAACGGTCTAGTAGGTAGAGCATCACCGCCACAACATGGACCGAAAGACCCACCAGTAACCACAGAGTGCTCTGAAAGGGCTGCATGAACGAGTCCAGCGTACTGCGAGGTATTTCCTGCAAGGCATTCAACAACATGGCATTACTCACAGCCCAAATACACACCACCCACACAGGCAAGTCTGCCACCATACGGAGCATCCAACATGTTCTGTAGGTGTATTATTAGATTCCTCAGAACTAAACAGAGTCACAAGTTTCAGTTTCAAATATAGTCAGAGGAGGAAATGTAATTAACGGGAAGAACTGTAAAATATTTCTGGGCAGATTTCTAGGCCTGCTCTCAGAGGGGTTTGAGGCAGAATTAATCACATTTCAATTGCTATTTTCTGATGAAGTTTAAATGAAGCTGACCTGAAATCACCTAGTTAACTCAATACATGAGGGATTCTGATAATACATATATATATATATATATATATACTATTAACTTATTAATATACTAATACACTAAAGGGCATATTTACTAATAAAAAATAAACAAATTATAGGCATTTTAATGAACATTGGCACTGGTGTGCATGGCAGAGTTATAAACAGAGGTTTATTTTTCCCTCCCATTCTCTCCCTAGTTTAGTCTTGGCTAATTTCCACCCACTGGCAAGCTCTGACCAATCATAGGACAACGAGGGAACACAAGCTTCCTCAGAGACACATGAAGCCAGCTAGTCTCATCTTTCCAAATTGTTGTTCATGCTGCATCATATGTATCTACCCTCTTCCAGATACATAAGCTCACAGATGTCCTCATTTAGCTAGTGTGGCTGTGATTGACAGAGGAGAGAAGGTATGCCATCCCTCCACCCAGACAGCATGGGCAATTCTGCAATCAATTGAACTTTCGGTCGGTATTCTCCAGATGACAGGGCGAATACTTTTTTCAGTTTGCTTATGTCTTTATTATCTAATGGTAATTAGTATTGTTTTACATAACTTTTTATTAGCATTTTATTCATTTTCCTTTAAAGTTTCATTACTATAACTTGCTCTGAATTCAATGCAGAAGTCCATTATAAAACACTGACGGCTCAGCAGAGAAGGCTGACTGTGACTGGAAAATGCAGACTTCGCACAACTCATTTTGGTTTGTGGCTCCATATAGTTTTATATACTTTTCAATAACATCATAATAACATGACCTGGAAGATGATATGTTCGCAAAATGATTAGTAGCACATTCAATTTCAAAGTCAATAATTATTACTAGCCTTGATAAATCAGTGTAGGTTTCCTGTCACAATAATAACAGCATTTTGAGATGTAAACTCCTACAAATTCATAGGCAACAAAGCAGTAATGCAAAATACTCACGAATGCCACTTTGATTTTTCTTAGTGTCACAAATGTCACATCTGGGAAATCCAAAACTGAGAATCCTTATAGCCACACCCATTTCCCATTCTATTCACTCATGCAGCTTTGCTTACTAATTAATCTCACCTGTAGATCATTCCAGTGCTATTTATTCCTGTATGAATGCGCCTCAGCTTATTTTGCTCAAGTCTTGTTTGCACTTCCATGCATTACTAGGATGAGTCCATGATTGGGGTACCATTTTTACCCCCACTGATATTATATATATACAAATATGTAGGTAAAGGTACAAGACCTTATAAATACAGGTAAAATGACCTTCGTGGCAACCTATATACATGTTTCAGAAAAATCATTTAAAACATTAATTTAAAAAATATCTACAGCTCAATATAACTACACTATGAAAAATGTACATTTGAAATATTCCACAAGTCAAGTGTTCAAAAGGAAGTTGCATCATCCACAATTCCTGAGGATCATGGGAAGAAGAAGTCATGTATTTATTGTTTGCTTAATAAAGGAAAACATTTATTTTCAAACTTAGAGTATCTCACAATTATAGATCTTCTTCTATTATACGACACCTTTTTAATTCCTTTTTTATAAATCATAATATCATTTTTTAATATATAAAGAGTGTAATTAGCGTAAAGGATATAAAAGATGTGCTTTGTGATGGCTAGTGATGAGGAAATGTCAGAAGTGAAGTACCTTTTTGACAAGGATGGTGAGCCCTTGGTACTTAAATGGTTTGGAGAACTCGATGTACTGGGCTCGTTCGTTATTGATGGTAAGTGGAGCCACAATCATGTCTGCCAGGCCACCTAGCAGCTCTCCCATCATGCCGTTCCACTCTTTCTTATTGCTGTTATTCACCTAATAACACAGAGAAAACCACACTCTGCAATATGTCCCGCTCGAAATGACTCTGCAAACTGTAAACGTCCAGAGAGAAGCAGAAGTTTTATCGCTCTCCTGAGTATGACCTTGCTAAAAGATGAATGGGAAATTAGGGGACGGAGTAAATCAATAAAGTGCTCGGGTGTATAACTCACACGCTCCTGAGTGCCAAATTTCCCATCAGCCACTAGGTGCACTTCGTAGGTGAAGTTCATTGTCATAGCGAGCTTGATCAAGAGGTCGATGCAAAATCCATAACAGCACTGAGGCACTATGGGACGACCTGGAAGTATGCCAAAGATAACAATCATGTACAGCGCTGTACTAATATATACCTCCTGAAAAATATACATTGATAATTTAAATACAATTAAGTGCGGAAGTTTGCGTGTAACCCTGACACCCCATCCCCAAAATGGGGTCTGAATGGAAAAGGAAAATTTCACTACTTTACAGAAACTGAATATCTAGAAAGCTGAAATTGAAATGTGTTTTGTAACCTGACACCAATCCAAATTATAAACAGGTTTTGCCAAGACCCTCTCAATCTCCAGGCCTTATTTGCATTGTATGAAAACTGGCAGAGTTACAATAAAAGTAGAATGAGTAAATGAATGGGTAAATATTGGCTGAGACTGGGGTGAAAATTACAACTGTGAGGATCCAAAAGCTCTTCAGAGGATCTAAAACGGGTTGGAGATAGTAACAGGAGCAAAGAGTGAGCATGTGTTATAAGAGAATATTTATATCACATTCAGAAATTCAGAGATGCAAATGTTTGAACTCCATTTTTCTTTTCTACTTATAATACACTACAGGGTCAAATATTTGTGGACACCTGACCATCACACCCATATCTTTCAGGATCTTCCCCAAACAGTTGCTACAAAGTTAGAAGCACATAATTGTATAGGATGTCTTTGCAGGCTGTAGTATTACATTAACACTGATGGTATTTGGCAGACAGTGCAGTGGCGGATTGGCAGTGCTGGGATTTTTGTACTTGTAACCGTCTGATCAGAAGTCCTTAACCACTAAGCAAACACTGCATAACAATTTCCAGTCCCTGGAGCTAAAAGCCCCAAACCTGTTCCAGCATGACAGTGCCCCAGTGCACAAAGTCAGCTTCATGAAGACATGGTTTCCCAAATTTGGAGTGAATGAACTTGAGTGTCCTGCACAGAGCCCGGACCTCAACCCCACTAAACACCTTTGGGATGAACTAGAACACCGACTACACCATAGGCCTCCTCGTCCAACTAAATCTGGAATGGGATGTTCAGGTGTCCACTTAAATTTGGCCATATAGTGTATATTGGCATACACAATATTTTGAAAGCTTTTCTAAGGGGATGCAAAACTTTTTATCTTTCATTGCAATTTCTATTACCAGGAATTGTCTCGTTGGGCCCAGTGCAGATCACTTTTTTGATCAGGACTCCGTTCACTGTGTATTCCTCTTTACACATCCCGTCTCGCAGTGTCGGTTTCACGTACACAAATGGCTCTTGATGAATGGTGACAATCTTTAATGACACCAAAGGTGATTAATCACAGCGTAAGAAACGAGAGGAAAAACCTGGCAGTGAAAAAGTGAAAAATCATCAATACTAAGTACCTTCAATCTTGTTGACATCTGATAGCCTCTTGGCTTCTCAGTGTCCCCTCCTGGCCAAATGATCTTCCGTTGTGTGTTCATCATGACCTGGAAGTTATAATTGAAAAATATTTGAATTTCAGACGGCCTTATTCCTTGTGCATCTCAAACTGCTGTACATTATTGTTTAAGGCGTACGTACTTGCGAGCCGTTATAGACGCCAACTTGGACCAACCGCGTCTTCTGGTAGTTGAGGATGCTGTAGTGGGCGAACCTCCTGTCTCCATCGTCATTAAACTCCACACGGCCTGTGAGGCCATCTGGATACTTGGATGACATCAGTACTCTAGCACATTGGAGGGGGTTTAGTGAGTGAGAGATTGCGTCAACCATTGCCCGCTTTCCACTTTTATGACAGTGAGGAATGACACTAAGGGTGGACGTGTATTGCAAGATGGAGAATAGTGCAGCGTGGTGGAGGAGGGAAGAGCTTACTCTTACACAGGAAAGGATAAACTGAGTAGATATACTCAGTAACTGTGGGTGTGATATTAGATGGGAGGGCTAATATATAATATCTATCAATAAGTAGACAGAGAACCGCCCCTGAGTATGCCACTGACAAGAACTCAAGCACACCAGATATGTGTATGAGGCTGGAGTCACGGTATATTACTGTACATTCCCAGTGTAAATACAGTACTGTGCAAAAAATTGTTTAGTTTATTCAACCCTTGATAACAGCCTTCTGCATTCATCTATCATTAAAAAGGGCAAATTTTACTTTGATACATATTCACTTTCCATCTATAAAGAATTGTCTATAGATAAAATAACAACATGTTTTGCAGCAGATGGTATGGCCTCCACAGAGCCCTGATTTCATCATCATGGAAGCTGTTCTGGGTTTTTTTACCTGCAGAGACGGAAGAGAAAGCCAAAGTCTGCAGAGGAACTGTGGCATATTTTCAACGCTGCTTGGAACAACCTAGCTGTCGATTTCTTTGTGAAACTGAGAGCCGAAGAGCATTAACGCAATTCTGAAGGCAAATAATGCTCACACCATATATAGATCAAATTGCAATATTTTGGTAGCATTTTCACTTTAAAGACTTTTGCACAGTACATGTAGTGGAGTGGTATGAACTCAGTAGCCTCAGGGATGTCCAAAAAAAGCCTTAACAACCAAAAACGATTACAATTTAAAATGAAGTAGGCGGAGCTTCAGCTGTGGTCTTTCTTCCAGACTTGTCTTGTTCTGTAACAGCATTAAATAAGCTTCTGCAAGCATAAAAGAGATATTTTTTTTTACCCTTGAAGGCATGATTAGCTGTACAAGTTTCTATTTATATGAGTTTCTCTTGCATGAACCTGTACTGTGTAATATTTCTCTTTACAAAAAAATACAAAAAAAAAAAAAAGAATACAATAATCCCTCGTGTAATCTAATCTATACAGGGTTGAAATCAAATCTTGGGCTCAAATCCTCCTTGCTTCACAACCGACAAATCATGATCAAGTCATTTAAGCATTTTATATGCCTTCAAGGTGTTTGCACAAATACTGTTTGGAACCTTTCGTACAAAACCTTATTTCTCCTTCGTCTGGTATGGCGCTTGCTTATTTCAATATTTGCAGTGTGAAAGCTGTCAGTGTTCTCAGCACTAGCAGTACTGCATGGTAATATATGGGAGCAGATGGATGATGGAGCCAGCGTAGAGCGACTCACCGTTTGAAGAGTGGGCCGGTCTTCCAGATGTTCGTGTTGCCCACACAGCCTTTAGGAGGTTCGGTGATGTTCTCCTTCTCAAAGAGCTCCTGGATGGACTGGGCCACCACTGCCACGGCATCGTAGATGTGCGCCGACTCGTTCTTGCCGTTGATCAGCTGGAGGCCGAGCAAGCCTGCCCAATCGACGATATGACACGGCATTTTTTCGGTGCAAGACACATTAAAAACAGTGACGTGCATGGAATTAGCAGAAAGCTTGATTAGCAGACAGGATAGAAGAGGGGTGAAAACAGAGCACACTGATGTCACTGATGTGAAGAAGCTGGGACAGTAAGGAATGTAGCTTACCATCGTATTCACACGTCAATGCGGACGGAGCACTTATAAATAAAAGTCAAAGCGCAACAAATGCACGAGCATTCAAACCATTATGGATTACCACAACTCTCTATTGCATCATTTGTAGTCTACGGAAAGAAAGGACACACACTTAAAAGATGAGATCAAGCGTTAGACAAAGAGCACAATACAATGAGAAGAAGGTCACGGTGTTTAAAACCTTTAAACATGCACATGTTTAAACGTTTAAACACATCTAAGTACACCACACACACTGGTTTGCTGATGTAGATTGCAAAGTGTAATTATATCAAGAAGTTACATAATCTGTGAGTTAACAAGAGGAATGGAGAGTTCAGGGAGAATGTACATACCATCTGGAGCTTCACTCAGTGCTTTACCAGACATCTCCCTTTCTCCCACCAGCCACACGTAACCAGAGCCGGTCATATTGAGCTGGCGAGCTGCTTTGTAAATAGCCGCTGCCTCGTCCTCGCTGCAATTGGACAGAGAATTTCACTGCTGGCGTCATTCCAAACACTACCAAGCTGATGGTTGAGCTACAAATGCCGGAAGCGCCTTCTCGCATGCAGTGTGACATTTTGCGCAAAAATCTCCTACTGATCCAAAATGGATGTCAGATGGTATCGCTGAATAACACAGATGGTAAAAGTGTTGTGTAGTAGTGTGAAAGCGTCTCTGCTCTGCCAAATCGCTGGCATTTTCAAGCGTTGTTCCGAGAATCATTAACGCACCACAGAAATCAAATTCCACCAAAAATATGCAAATATAATAAAGTGTAACATAATATAACTAATTACTTTGATTAACAGTCTACTAGGCTTCATGCTCATATTCAAATAATGTACAGTACAGTTATGGTGCAAAAGTTTGCATATCCTTAGGATAAAGGAAAAAGGACAGAAAAATTTGTATTTATGTCAATAAGACATTCAGTGTGTTTAGTTTTACTTTAGTAGGAAAAAAAATCAAACACCATTTTCCTGAATGTAACATTATTGTTCCCTAATAATGTCTATGTCCTGCAGCCTGTTTTCTATCATCTGAGCAGCTTTTGAACCCACTCAGTTGCAATGTTGGCACAATCTACATACACTCACAGGCCAATTTAATTTAGGAACACTTGCGCACTTGCTCATTCATGTTATTATTCAATCAGCCAATCATGTTCAAATCAAACATTAGAATGGGGATAAATGTTTCCTGGTCTCCAATCTTTTTTCCAAACTGTCCAGTTTTGGTGAGCTGTAGCCTCAGAGGCTTGATCTTGGCTGACAGGAGACAATTGATGTTGTCTTCTTCTGTTGTCGCTCATCCACCTCAAGGTTCAGCATGTTGTGTGTTCGGAGATACTTTTCTGCTCACCGTAGTGGTAAAGAGTGCTTATTTGAGTTCTTGCCACCATTCTCCAGTGATCTCTATTATTAACAAGGCATTTCTGCCTGCAGAACTGGATGTTTTTTGTTTTTCACACCATTCTCTGTAAAGTCTAGAGACTGCTGTATTCTTAAACCAGCCATTCTGGCACCAACAAACATTGCACTGTCACTGAGATTACAGTTTTTTGCCCATTCTGATGTTTCACATGAACATTAACCAAAACTTGACCTGTATCTGCATGACTGTATGCATTTCACTGCTGCCACATGATTGGATAATTGCACGCTATCAGATGCCATACTCTGCCTTCTTCACATCAGGTATGGATTTCTAATATCATGGACTTCCATTTTTTAAAAAGATAAATCCTTTTCTCCGAAAGCTTTTGCTCTCAGGTGAATGGTTGTTTAACCTACACTCTCTAACAATGCTGACAATGTTGATAATGTGTTAGGGGACAAGATGATCTCACCTGGCAGACAGGATGATGACTCTAGCCTCCAGCTCTTTGGCCTCCTGGAGCAGCGCAGTCAGATTTGTGTCTTGGCTGAACAAGAGCACTTTCTCTGCCTGGGATTAGGACACAACATCAGTCAAGTCGTTGACTCATCACCACCCTGAACCATGCTCTGTTCAGCGTTCTCATAAGTTTTTTTTTTTTTTCTTTCACATTCTTTCTCATTTTTTTCGAAGGGAATTGGAAAAAAATGGATTAAAAAAAGGTTTCCGTGACAATCTGATCAAACTGAAAAAAAAAAAAGTAAGCTTGGAGGAGGAAAAATAGTTTTGCATTGTTTTCGCATGCAAACTGAAGGGAAACAAGACTCCAAGGAACAGCGTGCATGTTAGAGGAAGAGGGAGAAGAAGATTGATGCAACCGGAAAGCAAAAAACCGGGTGGAGCAAAGGGAGCAGGGTGGTCATGGTGGCTTCTTTCCCAAAAGTAAAAAGTAAAACCAAAAAAAAAAGGCAGTAATGCTGCAGAAAGGTGGGAGTAACATCTGGATTGTGCCTGTCCCACACGACCAGATCTCCACGCACTGTGTCAAAAGAATAGACTTGCAAATCTTGCTGGCTTCAGTACATGCAATTCCTTTACAGAAAAATAAAAAAGTGGGAGGTAAAGGGAGCGATTCTGTTGTTGAAATTATACGTTTTCAAATAAAAATAAAATGAAATAAAAAAAATAACCCATTCTCGATTGAAATCATAAAAAAAAACATAAATAGACGTGCTAGCAGGTAAAGAATCTCTGGAATCTGGCTGTTGATTTTTTTTTTTTCTTTCTTTTTTTTTTTTTTGGACTGGTTTCTAGTTGCTACGTTCAGATAACTGTTGGGCGGCGTGCATTGACCATGCAAATATACCTTGGGTCCTCGCTTGTTGTCATAGGACAGTTGGTCGAGGTTTTCATAGTTCCTGTTTTTACTCTGATGAATAATGTGCACAGAGAAAATATGCAGACACAGAAGAATATTATAAACAGGTATAAATGGTGTGCAGTAAAGCATTCCAACAAATCTCCACTTTTCTGCTTCAAACTGGGAAACTCTAATCCTGGGGCTTGCAAAAAATATCAAACATAACTACAGTGAGCACATAATTCTAATCCTTTATAGATGGCACAATGTGGTTTAAAAACTCTTTCCCACACACAGATGCTAAAAAGAAAATTCATTTTCGTCTAGCTAATTAAAAACGCATAGCAGCTCCACGGTTCAATGTCTCAGCTCTGTTAAATACTTGAATCTGATTGTTGATTAATTTCCTATAACAGCAGCTCTGACAATTATTCTTATATTAATGTGTTTATTCTCACACATTACTGTTTCTCTTCTAACATCTTATGACTTGTATGGTGGATGCTAACAAATAAAAAAATGTGTGTAATCATTGATATGACAAAGGAAAGATGTTTATTTCGTATTTTTGGAAGGAGTCTCCAGTGTCAGCACATCAGAGATATGGGTGAACATCCGCACTGTGTTTTTTTCTGAGCATCAGCGTCTTTCTTTAATTATTCCCAATGAGGAGAGAGCGCATGCTGCCACGTGCCGCTGCCTAGAGACAAAGCGCCGCGGCCAGCATCTTAATACATAGAGCTCTACCAATTTGTGTGGCTTTGTGGCAACCAATCATCCTGTCTCTCCTTTTCATGCAACCAATCATAAGGCGGTTAGTGGTGAAATGTTTTCAAGATACCGTTGTCATGGTAACAAAACCGATGTGCACTGTTTTTTTTTTAATGAAGCGCTCGGATGAAAGCGTCACTTTTTCAACCAAAGAAAAACACTACACGGACACACGCACGACGCGTTCCCCGGCACCCTGTCAGCACTTATCTGCCAGAAAAAAAGGTATGTGGACACACCCTAATCCCTAAAGGTTTTCAGACGAGGGAAAGTCTTCAGATTGGAGGAAATTGCGCTTTCTGGTTTCTAAGTAACATGACAAGCTGTGCTTTATGTTTTAAGAGAAGACTGGTTAGAGAACAAGCATTTATAGCTGCTATAACGTAAGTGAAAACAGAAAAGATGTGTTACAATAATAAATGTAACTACAAATGGATAAAAAAGTGTGCGTGTTTTTACTAAACAAACATAATTATTGGCTAATTGCTGTGCAGGAAGAGCAATAAAACACTTCAAGATGTACTGATATTGGAAACTAATCAATTACAGGGTGATAGACGTAAGTCCACCTTGCATCAGGCCACAGCACAGCAGCCTGTCATTGATTATTTTCCTAAAATAGCAGGCTCCAAATGAGTTTATTCCCTACAGATTAGTGTGCCATACCTTATTTTAGCTATGATGTCTAATTAAAAGACTATTTAAATATAATAATCTGTCTTGAATAGTAATATTACATGAAACAGATGTTATGTCCATTTATTTACAAGCCTACCACGAAACACCTTAACGCTTTCTCAGCTCGAGCTTATCACTGCCACGACTATGAGACCTGCAGAAGCAGAGCGAACGCTGAGTGCTTCGTCAAGACGAACACGTTTCCGTATTTCTCAGCTGCAGGTGCACTTTATCAATCCTCATACAGTTCACGGCTGCGGATGTACATCTCACTGCTGGAACAGTCCTGCGTATTTCATGCATTTAAATGGGAAATACTGAAGTGCGTTTAGAGCTGCAGCCAGGCCTGACGGGCTAGTGCATTAAATATGCGCATTCCGCCTAAGCGAGGACAGATAGGCAGGAGGGCAAATGTGTGTGCTGACAGGTTTATTCCAAGCTAGAGATTATTACCAGATCGTAATCAGTAACATTGCTTTGAATGAATTATTTTGAAAGCTGTAAAACTTCGTGATTTAGCATGTATCCATTTTATTATTTGAAGCTGGGTTTTTTGGGGTTATTTATATTCCAAGCACTTCCTTAATTTGAATTTGCCAGACATTGAGCCAGATACTGTGTAGCTTAATAATCATAGTTTTTTTTTTTTATATAATAACCGCATAATGAGAATTATTACATTTTCCTATACTCAAGATATCATTTTGCCCAATAACAACCCATAATATGTTATTTTTATATAATTTGCACAAAAGATCTCAGCTGATTATCTGCTTATTTATTTTAAAGCATATTATTCAGTAAAAACAGTAAAACAAATAAAAAAAAAACTGAGAATGAGGAATGTATTGTATGGAAGTCTCGAGATAATCGCTAAATTAGTAATAATATTGAATAATAGACGAATATGACCACAGAACGACGCGTAGTGTCTAAGATCAGTCTGCGCTCCTTATGAGCTTCGTCTCCCCTGATGAGGATTTGGGAACTGAATTAGAGACAGAATTTAAAAGGAGCAGGGCTTGAGGCTGCCATTACTACAAATGACATTATAATGACATTGACGTTATTCTAAATATACTCATGGGGTGAAAACACAGACGCACCAACCCCATTTCTGAAGTAACCAGGTTGTAGATTTAAATGGCTATGACTCCTCTGTGTTATTGTGATGCACTCCGACAGGCAAATAAACAAGAACAACCCTTCTCAGTTAGAGGCTGAAAGGCGACTGACATCCAGCCATTATTTCTCAGAGAGAAGAGCTCTAAGGGAAAACATATCCCACACACTACACCTACACATCTCAGGTCTTGGCGCACGCTGTAATTAAACCCTCCTGCTATTGATTTTTTGCACAGCCCCAGGTTAAGTCCCTCATTTTGTTCCTTGTTGTGGATTGAGAGACACGTAGGAGAATCTGACTATGGCAAAAAGCAATGTGAGATGAGTAGAAAAAGTACAAAGTTTTGCAGATAAACCACTTAAGACGCTGTTGATGCCTCTGGCATAAATAATGTTAGCCAACGGAAAGAAATGCGTTTACACAAACAGAAAAAGGAAACAGTTAACATACATAGAGGACCTCTGAGGTGCCGGTTACAGGAACACACGCAGACACAAAACAATCTGTGCAGACGCTGGAGGAAGCGCACCCGAACGGCCGAGGGTCTCTCACCTTCGTCTCCCTCTCCTCCAGGAGCGTCTCCAGCCTCTTCTGCGCCGCGCGGCCCTCGTGATCGTCGCTCACGATCAGGATGATGTGATTCCAGCGGAACTCGCGCATCATGTCAAACCATACCTGGGCCTGGTGGGAGTACGGAGGCACCGTGCGCAAGAACGACAAGTGGATGCTCTGAGAAAACCAAGACAAGATAAAGAGAGATGGAGGGAGGTGAATAAATTACTCTCAAGAAGACAAAGTGTACTTTAAGGTACAGCTTCAGGTACCGCTCATTTCTCATTCAACAAGACACAAGAAGGTTTCAAGTGCTACCCATAAAGAACAATCACATAAACCACTCCACATGCAGTTTTTACTTTCGTGTGTTTGTACATAATTCATTTACTTTCACATGTGATTCTTCAATATTACTCATTTTCACATGACGTGAAATTTCACATGACATTTTTACAATTCATTCATTTTATCATCAAATTCTTCATATGATTCATTTATTTTCACATTATCTTTTTTTTCACGTGATACATTTGTCTTCACGTGATTCCTTAAAACAACTGATTTATGTTCACACGTACTTTATCAACAATTTATTTATTTCCAGATATAATTCTTGACACGTTTGTTTATTTCACAAGCTTTTTTCCACATAATTTTAACATATGATTCTTTGCAGGATTCATTTACTTTCATGGCTAACTTGTTACACATGATTGATTGATTGATTTATTTTACAAATGTTTTTATACAGAATTTGTTCATAGGACATTTTTTAGACAATTTATTTTCACATGTAGTTTTAAACGATTCATTTGTTTTCACGTGATACTTTACATTTATATTCATGTATGATTTTTTTTCGCAATGTGATTCTTCACAAGTGATTCATTTATTTTCCCATGTGATCCTTTGCAAGTGATTTGCTTGTTTTCACACGTTCATTTTGCACATGTAGGACACGTGGTTCTATTCATTACATATTATTCACACGATGCAGTGTGTTCGCATGCACACTTTCAGGGCATAACATTTTGAAATACACTTGCTCATGTGATCACATTATCACTCATATAATCACATGTGAAATATATACAGCTTGTGCGTGTGAGTCAATATCAACAGTTTTAGCTAATTCGTAAAGCTGGCATACAGGGCTCATATGCAATCAGTCTGCCTGCTGAGTAAGTAGTGTGTTTATGTGCATTGGAGGACATTTGATAGCTGTCATGCAGTAAGAAAGAATTAACTCGTAGGTGGAAATTATTCAAATCAGGCAGTGAATTTGATTAAACTGGCTTTACTAAAATAAAAAGACTAAATGTTTTACATGTTTAAATGTTTTAATGTCATTTCCTGAAGGCAGTGTTGTTGTTTTTTTGTTTTGTTTTTTACATTTGCCAGCCACTTTAATAGGAACACCTGCATGCTTAGCCAATCCAGGCAGCAGCACAGTGAATAAAATAAAAAAACAAGTTAAGAGCTTCGGGTTAACATTCACTGGATGTTTTTTGTTTCTTGTGCCAAACTGTTGTGTTTGAAAATCCCAGAAGATCTGAAATACTCAAACCTGTCTGTCTAACACAATCAAAATTACTGAGAAAAAGTCTATTTGTTGTTTTCCACATTCTGATGTTTAAACATGAACTGAAGCTCTTGACCTGTATCTGCGTGATTTTATACATCCCACTCCTGCCACATGAGTGTCTGATTGGACAATTATGTGCAAAGGGCATATGTTGAATAGAGGCATTTTGTTCTACATGGCTAATTATATAATATGCCGATTGGTTTGGATTTTAAAGATTGCCATTATATTTTAAAGCAAATAATTACAAAGCAGTATACCCTCATACAAAACTGTGATATAATTAACCCCTTAACTCCTAGTACTCCTTATTCTATTATCTACACACCTTTCCTACTCGTTTCACTGTATTAATGAATAAATCACAGCAGCTGCTGAATAATATAATTTAAGACGAAGCTGAGAGTTAAACTGAAATAAGTGTAATCCTCTTCTCCCTCTACTCATACTCTGCTCTAATATAATACACACACATGCCCAATTTCCATTTGTTATCTATGAAAGACGGCAAATCCTTACAAGAAACAAAGATGAGTACGGAATTAAATTTCAGTACAATGTTTGAACCTTCATTTTTCTTTCTTCTTTTTTAGCAAAATAGGATTTAGATATGCAATCCAAATCAGGCACATTTAAAAAGAAAGCAGGACTGATAGCGTTTTAGATTTTAGAGCGGAACCCCTGAGGACGTGTTTTGCACTCACCTTGTCTGAGTAGATGGACATGCGGGTAGTCAGTCCCACTACAGGAATGCGATAGAATCCAGCTGTGTAGGACACTGGTGTCGGGGTTAGATGGTCATTGGACTGGGGAGGATGACTCACCAAAATAGCATAGACCTAAGGATAGAGGGGGAACAGATGCAAAACCTTAAGACATCAATGTAAACAATTTCACATCTTAGCTGATACAATGGGATGTTGTCTGAAAATAGCCTAGTTTTTCTTATTTGCACATGGTATCTCAAGTAATATCTTGAGGAGAGATTCTTGATAATCCCTGTGTGTGTGTGTGTGTGTGTGTGTGTGTGTGTGTGTGTGTGTGTGTGTGTGTGTGTGTGTGTGTGTGTGTG
>JAQQZR010000014.1:12620437-12640287 GCA_030068235.1 Notoglanidium macrostoma
TATGTATACAGCTATTACAAAGAAACATTAGTGCATGTACAAGAAAGAAATATATATCTGTATATACATATCTACATTTATGTAGGAAGTGTTTTTTTTAGACTTTTTAGTTTATTACATAATTCCGTATATGTGTTGCTTCATAGTTTGAGGTATTCAGTATTGTTTTACAATGTAGAAAAAAAAAGAAAAAAAAAAGAAAAACCTATGAAAGAGAAGGTGTGTCCAAACTTTTGACTGGTAGTGTATGTTTCAGGATGGAGCTTTCCTTTATGTACACTTAGAAAGCAATTGCAATTGGTTACTCCCCATCTGTGATCGTTTCCCCCTACCTATTTATTCAGATATTACCTTACAGACGTTCATATGTGTATCTGCACAGGTTTATAGCTGTATATCTGTAGAGGATCATGCACCTAGAGGAAATATGCCTACATATCTATTGCATAACGTGTCATTGTCAGATTACCTGGCGCTACCTATCAAGCCTGCAGGTGATGAATAAACATAAATTACGTCATTTGTTTTTAATACAGCGCATGCGCACTCAGCTTCTGTCACGCTGAGCACTCCATTCTTTCTTTTAGATTTGCTCTAGCTTCAAACACACAACTACAACAGCAGCCATGTGTGCTGCCGTAGTGTGACCTAGTGAGTGTAAACTCTGTGAGCGTCCTCTAGTAGTAATCGCTGGACTTGTATTTGCACTTGGACTTATTACGAAATCCCTGTGGGACTATTTTTTCCCTCCGCGGAGACTGCTCACGGGGTCGTGAGGTGTCCAAGATGGCGGCAACGTGTAAGGTCCAGGCTTTTTAAAAGGTAATAAAATAAAGTGTTTGAAATCAGCTGGCGAGTTGGAATCTGGTGCATTATGCTGAAGGCATTTTAGGTTGTTGAAAGTGTTTGAAGTGGGAGCGTGTCATTGCTGTTAGCCCGAGCTAAAGGAGATCATTTCAGCTTGTTAGCCAGCTAGCTAACGTTTAAGCATTAGCTGGGATGTCGCTGTCAGTCAATCGTTATGCTGGATTCTTAGGCTGAGTCTTTAAAGTGGTTCATTTGAACGTGATCTTGATGTCTGTTTTCCTGTGTCTCAGTCGTATTTAATCATGTAACACGGTGAAGCTGCGGCTTATGGTGTTAAAACAAACAACAAACAACAGAAGCGTTAACTGTAACTAACGTTAGCTTGCATGCAGGGCAGTACTGCACGTCGTGCTTTGTTGAGAGCTGATTCACGGTCCTTCACCTTGTAATATTAACCTAAGCTAGCGTTTCTCACCACCGTGGTGCATGTACAGCTCTCTTGCATAAGCTGAATCAACATGTTTTGCCCAGGCACTCCATGTTGACCCAACAGAGCCTGGGGATCCACTGTGACAAAGCCTGTAGTCCAGCCATCTGTCCTGCACTAACATGGCCAAGGACCAGCCAAATGTGTTTGACCTCCTTCCACTTCTGGAGTCCACAGATCTGCATGAGCTGGAGCAGGTCAGAAGTGTCTTTCAGGAGCACCTCAGTGCAGGTTTGTCACCTTCATATCACACTGTGAACTCGTACCATGCAGCTTGCACATGCTTGCATTTCTTCACACTTGGGTTAGATAGACCGTACACTCACTGACCACTTTCAGATTATCGACTGTTTTATCAGACAAACCTATCATATAGGTCAGCGGTATCTGTAGGTCCGGTTGCGTACAATTCTTGCGTGCAAAGATCTGGATAAGCAACTAACATGATTGCATGGAGACAACAGATACGTTTTAATTCTTCCCTGTTAATGATTCTTTTATGACTGCAGTAACAAGAATACAGTTTGAAGTTATGCATCTGTATAATATTAGCTTAGTTATGGTACTGTGGTGATCCTTTTGCAATAAAGTTGTAGGGGAGGTAAAAGTTGTGCCTGGTATCAAGAGTGAGCAGTATGACGAACGGTTCTGTAATAAATGACATTCATCATGATGTATAGGCTTTCTAACAAACAGTAGGGCTGCACTGAAAAACAACTTTAAATTATTTTTCTAAGCGTTAATCATTTGAATCAACATCTAATATCAAAGTTTGGAACTGTTATAGGAAACAAAAATCCTGTTATGCCTGTAATGTCTCAGAAAGGTGTGGTGTTCTGTAATTTATCACAATATTGATGATAAATCGTCATCAGCTCTGATTTGTATACCTGAAAAAAAAAAACCCCCACCTATATAGTAGTTGAGTGTATTGTAAGATTTTACAATCACATTAACATTTGTTAATGTTTGTGTCAGATAAAGGGTCTGTGCTTCTCAATGGCCTTGTGGATTATTATCTGGACACCAGCTCTCCTCAGGCTGTGGACATCCTGTCCTCCGTCAGGGAGCCTCACGACAAGGTGAGAAAGCATTAGCACTTTCGATTCAAATGGTAGGAATGGTTTGCTTCGTTACTTTTCAAGCCATGTTCCTGCATTAATCATTATGTGTGTGTGTGTGTGTGTGTGTGTGTGTTCTCCCTGAAGCACCTTTTAGACAAGATGAATGAGTGCATTGCCAAGCCGAGCAGCAGGCTCCCAACCCTCACCCTCCTCGGTCATGTTGTTCGCAAGCAGCCGCCATGGATTCACAAGATCGCTCGCTTCCCTCTGCTCGCTTCACTACTCCGATGCCTCAAGGTACTGAATGGGAAGGCATCCAAGCAGAATTGAAACTCTGGTTTTTTGAAAATTCAGATTTGTCCTAGATCTGTCCAAGATGTAGATATAGTGTGATATTTTATTGCTGGTGACCTGAACATGGGTTACACAAATGATACGTCAATAAATGCTGTATATTTATCTTTTAGTCTTGCTGTATTCGGATTTAATCGTATTTCTACTTAGCTGTGTTGCTTTGTCACTCTTTCTGTTTTGTGTTTTGCCATCAACAGACTGAGTCAGATGTTGTGGTTCTTATAACTGGAGTGCTGGTGTTGGTCATCTTGCTTCCCATGATCCAACAGACCAGTAAACAGCTCCTGTTTGAGTTTTTCGACATCTTCGGACGACTTGCGGCTTGGAACCAGAGAAACCCAGGTAATATCCAGGAATCCTTAGTCTAGTAATGGTTTATTTGTTTATAATGCTTAGCTATCTGTAATATGTAGTAAAGTAGCTTGCTCTTAACGTTAAGAAAGCTATAGCTGTGTATCTGTGTAACAACCTCGCAAGCATGTGCAGAATGTTAGGTCAATGTAAAATCTTGATGCATCATTTAAATAAAATCGCAGAACAGCAGACCGTGGTTTAAGTTGATGACGTAACTAAAGGCATCGTGGTTCAGTATTGTTTACTTGATGGCCAAAACCAAATCAGTACTGAGCAGAGACATCTGCAAGATGACACCACCTGTAACATTTCTCTAAACTAGAAATGTAATATTTCTGTAATATATAAATTTTGCGGTGTTTTGTCTAGGCCATGCTCAGGGAGCGTATGCAGTTCACCTGCACGCCAGCGTGTACTCGTTCTTTCATCGCCTCTACGGCATGTACCCCTGCAACTTTGTGTCCTACCTGCGAGCCCACTACAGCATGAAGGAGAACGTGGACACTTTTGAAGAAGTAGTTAAGGTGCGTGCGTGCGTGCGTGTGTGCGTGCGCGTATGTGTGCTGCTTCTGTGGTGTTCTTCGTAATGCTCCATTAAGTTGGATGTGAAATCAGATTTAAATGAAAATAAAACACGACCGATTCTGTTTCCATTAGCCGATGCTTGAACACGTGCGGATACATCCAGAGCTTGTTACTGGAACCAAAGACTATGAACTGGACCCGATTAGGTGAGCTTGAGTGCACTAAATGTCGGTAACGTTCACATATCAGCATGTTGTTAAGCTGTTCTGTTCCTTTGCTCCAGGTGGAAGAGGTTTGAGACCCATGACATCGTGATCGAATGTGCCAAAGTGTCCCTGGACCCTAAGGAAGCGTCTTGTGAGGAGGGCTACTCGTCCCTGCCTGACCATGTACCACGGCGCCTCATCGACAGCAGCAGGTCCTGCTCAGATCTCCGCAACCATGGTTAGGATGCACTCGTTTCTACATCACTACGGTTTTATTTTGCGGTTAGGGATTTTCCTGAACGTCAGTTACAAAGGATTGTGCGTTGTGTGTCCTAACAGGAAATTCATCTTTCAACTCAATGGCCACAGATCGCCAGTCCCTTTCTCTTTCATTACCCCATCTGACGGTCACTCAGCACCCAGGCCTCAGTCCACAGACCCCCAGTGTACAGGTAAATCATCCTGCTAAACAATCATGTTCACAATTGGACACATTAGGATAAACAAAACATCATTTTGTGACTTGAAACGAGCTGTGTGGTGTACGGTTGTGTTGACAGGGCCTTGAGACGATGTCCTCAGGGATGAAGGAGGAAATGTGGAGCCCTTCTTCTGTGTGTGGGATGAGCACGCCTCCCAGCTCCAGAGGAATGTCCCCCACCACTGTCTCTGATGTCTCACACAGTGCCTCCCACTTCGTAGGGCGGGTCCCGAGCACACCAGGTCAGACAGCTGAAGTGCTGTTTTGTGATTTCTATACATATATGTGACTCGTCATATCAAGTCAGGGTTTCGGTCGCACAGGTTAATTTTGCGCTACAGCCAATAAGGTGCGGTAGGTGAAATCTTTCAAATCTTCAATTTAGACATAAATACCTTCTCTTCCTGATCCTTCAACAGAATTTAGTAATCGAGTCATTTTCTCCCGGCTCGTTATTCCAGTTTTGACCGAAAAATATACCGTTCCCCCCACTATAAAACCGCGCTGTATAATTCACTATATAACCGTAAAGTTATTTTTAAGGGTAGCACTGAAATCCTGGTGTCAAAATGAGGCTGAGGATTCCCTTTTCGTATTATGGCATTTTAAATATTCTAAAAATAAGATTCGGACCGAGTTTTCCGAGGCCCTCTGTGTAAATAAACTCGCACTGTTGCTATGGTGACATATGGGCATGATACAGTAATAAACTTGGTATCAAAATGGAGCTTATTGAACCAGGAATCTGAAAATATGAAGAACTCAAATCACCCAAAATGCAACTTAATACCTGATTTAATGAGATGGGTCACATATGTGATATTAAGCTGAGTGAGGTTTAGTGCGTATGGCTGAGTAATGTATATTTCACAGTGGATGGGAAGTGGACTTTGTCTGGCTCCACGCCCTCAGGTTCCTCCTCTCTCCCGTTGCTCTCGGGGGAACTCGAGCACACTGCCCAAACTACCAGCATTACTCTCCCCCTTCCTAAGGTATACTATTCAGCGGTATAATTACCTTTACATTCCTACCTTTAGTAGGAACAAAAAATTCATTATGTTGAGAATGATCTGAATTGTATCTCTTTTTCTTTTGAAAATCCCTGCATTACATGGACTTGCCCAGACAAATGAGGAGATTAAAAAAGGCAACTCCACAGTTATCAATGGCAAAGGTGAGCACACATTGTTTTCATTGTAGGACAGTCATCCGTTACTTTGACTTCGCTCTAGAGGAGCGAAGCTTATGAAGAAGCAAAGAAGGGACGTGTGTATTTGTTTAGCTTTCTCCAGAATTGATGACCCCAACTTTAAACTAAAGAATATGGATTTCAGACTAAAAAGTTGTTAATGTTGTGTGCTGTTTGTCAGGTACAGGAGACGATCTTAGTCCTTTTTCATTGACGGAGCTTTCTGAGTTCGTGAAGAGGACCGACGGAGAAAAAGAAGAAGGTGGGAGTTTAAATAAAAACACAGGCTAATTCTTGTGTTGAGTCAAATTGAAGTGTCCCTTTTAATTGAATGCTATTAAATGTATCGTATGTAAAATTGTTTATATTTATTGATGTAATACGTGTCCAAGAAAATACTAAAAGTGGTCCAGGAACATGGATCCTTCTTAAAAATATACATGTTCTGTGAGTTTGTGTGACTATGCTGTTTGAAACCATGCCAATCCTGTACTCATCACGTTTTACTATCAATGATCGCTGAAGCTCTGATTTTGGGATTGGTTTGAGAATTGGTCCAGGTTAGGTGGGTAGTTTCAATTAGAATATTAAATCTTAAAGCTGAATTAATTACCAATTTAAAGCTTAAATGTAAAGTTTTACTGTATAACAATATTTAAAATCGATCTTTCCCCACTGTTACGCTTCAGATGACCTCGCAGAAGAGTTGCTGACACTAACCCAGGGCAAACTCGACCCTCTCCCCACACCAGTCCAGGACTCGTCCTTCTCCAGCACCACTGACACACCCCTCCCCTTAAACCCCAGCATTTATACCCTGCCTCATAATTTGGCTTCCACCCCAGACAGGGTAGCGAACACTATTAAAGGAGCAGATCAGCAGCCTTCCTGGAACTTGTGGCCCTGTTTCACTCCCATAGAGAATTCCCTGAGCCCTTCTGCGGCTGAAGACGTCTCCATGGAGCTGTTTAAGGGCTCGTTTCCCTACGAGCATCTCTTCGACCTGTCCTTGCCCAAGCTGGCCTCTCTGTTTGTGGAGAGGAAGACGTCCGAGTCTCAGCAAAAGGCTGGCAGAGAGGAGGTGGAGGTGGGGGATCCGAATGCCACGTCCCCTCTGGAGGTGCTGGATCGTCTCATTCAGCAAGGTCATGACCTTTATGAAAAACTGTTAAAGAGGTAAATATGGTTTAAAGAGTCCAGTATTTCATATGAATCCAGGTTCATAACTAGTAATGTTAGTGTGAATGAAATTTCAATGATATTTTATGTCTTTCAGATCTCCTTCTTCGTCAAACCCCTCGGCAGAGCCGCTCAGTGGAGGTAAACATCATAGCACTAAAGGAAAAGGTATACTATAATATAACATACGCATTGACTCTGCAAACTGTTATGAAGATCTGTCCTCCAAACTGTCATTTGGATCCTCTCCTGCCTGTCTGTCTGTATTCGTTTCTTTTTCTCTTAATTATTTATGTTTCCTTTAAACCCCATGCAAATTATTTGTCGTGTTTATTCTCTGACTTTACATTTGGACTTTTAAAAATGTTACATCTAATTCCAAGATATAAATTGTATTGTAATGTTATTGTTCCATAATAGTAAATTGTGTAAAGTAATCTCTAAATACATCTAGGAGTGTAACAATACGCCATGATCATGATGATGCAGCAAGATCATGATTCAGTGCTGCATTCAGAAATCACTTCTCAGAAAATCTGAAGGAGAAATTCTGACTGATAATACTCCTGTATAATCAGCAATGCCAAACAATGTGCAAATTAAAAATAGCTGTGTACAGAGGTTTAATATTGTAAACAAAATGTACTACAGGTTACCATATCTTAAAAATGTATAAATAAAGAAATAAGTTTGTAAGATCTCGCCAAGCTTTTGATTGAATAAACAAAGTGACTGACCTGGGGACTTTGAAAATGATCAGTTGAAACATGATGAGCTCTGTAGCAGAACTAGAGCTCCAAAGTCGGCTAAACTGACCTTCAGCCTCATTATTGGGCACCATAGATCACAGAAGCGCAGTGATGGTGTGATTTGAAAGCTACTGAAGAGCCCTTTTTAAGGGTCATACCGTGACTGTGTAAGTGCGTAATGTATAATGCATGTCGGTTTTTGTGGTCTGGAGCTACTGGGCCAAAGCGGATTCTCTCTCTTTAACTCCATGGCCATAACCTTGCACAGATTTGGATCTCTGGCATTCAAACATTGCACATTTCTGCACATTGTCACATTTTAGCGATGCATGCTGTCACAATGTATCGTTACACTCCTAATGTAGAACAGTTATATAACTGAACGTTAAAGACATGCGTTGTGGTATTGATGATGGTGTATTTTGCACACTCAGGCTCAGGAGCCCCTGATGAGCTGGCACTGTTGCGCAGTCAGCTGCTGCTCCTGCACAACCATCTGCTTTATGAGCGGCACAAAAGAGAGCAGCACGCACTGCGCAACCGCCGCCTACTCCGCCGTGTCATCAACGCTACTGCGCTGGAGGAGCAGAACAACTCCATGGTAAAGGAGCTCAGTGTTCTAGAACTTTAAAAAGAAAAAAAAGAAGGTATTGAAGCATTGTTTAATTTTAAATACATGCCTGGTGAACCGCCATTATCTATAATGAGAGAGAATTGCGTAGAATCACTTTTGCGAAATGATATAGCAAGGAGGGTGTTTATCATGGTTCTCTCCATGCTGGGAAATTCTCAAGCGTTTGTGTGCGGTGATGTTGCAGAAGGCCCAGCTGCGGCTGCAGGAGGTGGAGATCCAGACTCTGCGGGCGAGTCTGCAGGAAGAGCAGGAGCGCTCCAAGCGTCTGCAGCTGGAAGGAGAGGCGCAGGTGCAGCAGCTCCACAACCAGCTCCAGAAGCTCCAGCACGAGAGGAGCGACTACTGTACCAAGACTCAGGAGCTGCAGGTCAGTACATTCTGTCACGGCAAAACCGGGAAAAGCAGTTGATGAAGGTGCGATTACGTGTTCGGAGGTTGTCGAATATGCTTGAGAAAAATAAATCTATTTCAAATAGAGAACCTTCCTTTTTTTTTTTTTTTTTTTTTTAAAAAAAGCTTGATTTCTTGTCAGAGTGACTTGCAGGAAAGTAAGAAGACAATGAGTGAGATGGAGGCGGAGCTGCAGAGAGCCAATAACAAATTGTGTAATACAGGACACCTGCTCAGCCAGCTGTCTATCAAGGTGAGCGGAACATCTGGAATGAAATCAGCTGTATTTGCACAATGCATAAAATATAATGCATTTGATAGATTTAGTTTGTCTTGTACACGTCGCAGCTCGAGAACAGCGAAAGCCTGGAGCAGCAGATGGCCTTCTTGAACAAGCAGTTGTTACTGCTGGGCGAAGCCAATAAACTGTGTGTGCAGGAAGTCCAGCGCCTCGGACCGGACTCGCATAAAGTGAGCTTAAAATTGTTTTTATATAAAAGTCAGTGTTCATTTTATTATCATTCCACTGACAGGGTTTTAAATCATTACTTAATGGTTTCTGACCTGTTGGATTATCAAAAACCTCAACGCTGTCATGCCCCCCTATATGCTAAATTCACAGTTTTGTTCATGTGTATATTTGCATCTTCTGTGATCAGGATAGGTAGAACTTCATTGTCATTGCATAAATACAGTTACAACGTAGAAAAATACCTTTCAGCATCTACCAGAGCGCTTAATAGTGAAAAATGAAGATAGTGATGGAGTTATAAAAAGAGATTATACATCAGTCAGTCACAGTCCACAAATTTGATTGGTTCCAAGAGTGCTGTTATTTGGCATGACTGCACTGGGACATTTCACTGGCGTGTGTATCACAACGTTTGTCTGTGCCCTGTACGTAAAATTCCACTTAGTATAAAACGGTTACAACAATAGTGTTCGCAACATCATCATTAGCTTATGATGTTTTACAGGGATATAACTTTTGGCTTCAAATATGAAAGCTCATCATATGAAGATGAAAAGGAAGAATGGATGCCAATTTTACCGGAAGCACCTTTTAATGGAAATGTACGAATCAATATGGGTTAGCTAACTAACTAGCCAGCTAGCTGTAATGTGAGTGTGGCTTCTTCGGGGCCTGTTTACTCTAGCAGAGCAAAAATAAACATTTGACCATATTGTGTCCAAAATGTCACTTACTTGATGATATTAATTTCTTGTTTATTGAACTGTTGCATAAAATCAAGATCACTTGTGCTGTTGTACTGAATATCAGTAAAACTGGCAGTACAACATCAGTTACTGAGGTAGTGTAAGGGTTGGTAGTAGTAATAGTAAGTAGACCATAAGTACATAATGATAATTTGGTCCTACTGTATGTTCATTTTTCTGTATTTTGTGTGTACGCGTGGTTTTTTTTTTTTTTTTTTTTTTAGGAGCAGAAGATGCTGCAGATGTGTTCTGCACGAGAGGCCGAGCGATTGAGGCAGAGCTCCGTCCAGCAGAGCCAGAGGCTGGAGGCAGCCCAGCAGCGCATCACCGACCTGGAGACACAGCTCACCAAGAAAGAGCACCTCATCCTGGAGCAGAAGAAACTCCTGGAAAATGTCAAAAATCAGGCCAAGTACAAGCTTTTTACATATCAAATCATCTCACATGAGGTGTAAAATGGCATAATTGTTAGTTCTGGATATCATAAAGCTTAACGTTCATGTACCTGGTGTGTGCTCTCCTGCAGAGGGCAGCTGCAAGCTTCTGAGAACAGGTATCTTGCCCAAAAGCAAGTGACTCAGGCACTACAGTCAGAAATGCTCCAGCTGTACAGTCAGCGCGAGCTCGCCAGCCTCTCCATCAGCACACCAGCAGGGGGAGCAGCTGAACCAGGCAGCCCTCAGAACCAGAGGTGAGCAGCACATGATGTTTTAGCAAGCTTTGTTGGCATGGAGACCTGAAGCCCCAACCCACAGTTATTAGTAAGAAGTAAAACTACTCGTGAAAGCAAAACGCAGACCGGCCCGAGTTCATGTATTTTCCGTAGGAGCTCCTGATAACAAGAGCGTTCTTCTTTTTCCCCTCAATAAAAATGGAAGACAATGCAATGAATCTGGAATGAGTGACATTCGTGGAGGTGTTTTGAATTTTCCCATATTAACTGACAGCCATCGGAAGCCCCGCCTCCTTTTCCTCATCGAACACTAGTAACGTTTTGGCTGATTCTTTTGTCTTGATGCAGTTTATGATGTGAAGGATGCGCTCATGCGGTGCCCTCACTTTCTGTCAAGACACAATGAAATTATATTGACTTTCACCAAGTGTATTTTTAGGGATGCACATAAATAATTAGCCAAAGAGGTATTTTTTTTTTTTTAACAGAAAATGAATAATTAGGCCTACAGCAAAGTCGCTTTAATTTTAGTGTTACTGATATTAAGAAAGTGATTAAAAACGTTGTTTGCTGACCTTCGCTATGATCCGTTCAAACATTTTGAGCTGCAGATCGGCGGTGAAAAATATTGCCTGTAACAGGACTACACTGCAAATGTCCATTTGTATTTATTTTAGGCCAAACGGCAGCAGCACACCCTCTTCAGCTCAAACCTCCGAGTCAGGGAAAAGAGAGGAAACATCTTACATGTGTGTGAATGGCGAGCTCTCCCCGCTGTCTCCCGGATCCCCACCATCCAGTGCACTGATCAACGGCAGTCAGGAAGAAGACATCTCTATCCTGTCCTGCAACTCTCCTTTGGCCACGGGCTTCCTGGGAAAGTACAACCAAGAGCTGCTGAAGAAGACGAAGAGTCCGTATGAAGAGGAGCACGCCCACAGGCTTCATGACCACAGCTCGGAGCCTGCTGAGAAACGCCCTGAGCTTCCAGTGTCCCAGAGGCTGGCAGAGGAAGAACCCGACCTCCAGCCCGTGGATCGGCACAGGGCCCGCGCTTACAACATCCAGAGGCGCCGACAGCAGGACCTGCACATCATGGATTACAACGAGAGCCACCAGGAGAAGACGTAAAGGAGCTGGGAAGGTTGAGTTAGCAGGACTGCCCCTGTAGATTTGCTTGCAACACTAGACCGAATGATAAAAGATGTTTTGACCTCTGCAGCACTCTTCATTTGAACAAGAGTGGACTGCATTGTTTTAGCAAATTTTTTTTTAAAAGCTCTACTGTATTACAAAATGGCCAAAAAAAAAAAAAAAAAAGTGAGCGACGTGTATATACTGAGGGCTTAAAGCTGTAGGATCACTATGTTTTAGGGGTCGTGTTTGTTTCTCGGGCTGCGCTCCGAGTTCTTCAGCGCGAACCTGAAACATACCGATTGTAGCTTTAACCAATCCATCCACTCTTAAAGAGTCTTGTAACCACCGCGGTGTGAAATAAGAGCACTTTGCTGTTGCGTTAAACGTACACTTGAGATTTACATTTCTGTTAGCGTTTCAATTTGGGTTTCTTCCTGTATTGGGTTGTTTGATAGACATTTCAGCTTCAGATGTTTGTAAAGCACGGTGCAGTGGTGGTTATGTTGTGTGTGGATTGTGTTTTGGCCCTTATCGTATTATCTTGAACACGTATTGCTTTAATTGCTGTGCTTGCTTTTGTAACTTCCCAATTAGTTGATGGGCTCATATACATTTGTCCAAGCCAAAGGGTCTTCGTGAGTCGTAATTAGACGAAGGACACGTAAACACCATCTAAGCAATTTAGATTCACAGCAATTTATCTCTTTCCTCCTCTACAAACCAAGCACTGTAAATACATCAACAAATCAAGCCCAAATAGTCAAATACAACTGTGAAAGAAACAAACAAACAAACAAAAAAAAGCAGCTGTGATGGTTATAGAGGTGGGACAGATGATGTCATAACCTTGCTTTGGGTGCTTCGCCTGTAGAAGGAAAAGATGAAGCAAGTGTTAAACGATATAGAATTTATTTTTATTAATTCAGTTTAATGCTGGGTTTGTAACGCCCAGACACTAGTGCAATACTTTTCTTAGCATTACACTTCTGTGCCGGCTCAGCAGCATGGAAAGTGTAAATCAGTGTAGGTTTTATTATTTTTTTCTTCCCCCCTTCCTCCTGCTGCTCAGCTAGAGACATCACACAACACAAACTCCACTGCTGTTCATCCTGTAAACAGGTAATGCCTCAGATTTGGCCATGCCAGGCTCTTCAGTGGAATATGTTCAATTTTACAGTCACAGTTATGTAATGGGAAGAGGGGGGGGGGGGGGACATCGCTGCTTGGATTGTATATGAAATGTGAATGTTTCATGGTAGCAATGTATAGACTACAATCACAAATACACTAAAGCTCAATAGCACAGCTGATAGCCTGAAATCTAAGCTCTCGCACATATAGTAATCGGTAATGCCCTTCTTTGAGAAGAGTTTGAATCAGTAGAAGATTGTACATCATTTTTGCCAAATCAGGGATATTTGATCTCTTGTACTATATCATGGTTTCAGCTAAAATGTGAAAAAGCAGTAACTGAAGGAAACGTTTGACGCGACCAGGACGTTATAGAGATCATCACGAACTGTTCAACGACTCCATTCAGGAAAGCAAACCTACCACAGAACCCGTGCATGATGATCCAACTCTCCTGCTCACTATTTTAAATCTTGCAGCTTATATTTCATTTTAATGAAGTGTATCTGTTAACATGACTCCCACTGACATGTGTGATTCATTTTATTCACAAAATGCCTTATGAGAAAAAATAGGACATCTCTCCTTGCCCCAGAGGCCAAATTCCAATGGTTCTTTACAAACTATGGTACAATTTGACAATAATCTGGAGTGGAGTCAGATGTCCTCAGGGATTCTGAAGACACAAAGAAAAGGTATTCTACTTGTTAAGCTATGATCAGGAATAATAAAATATATGTTTTGCATATTTTGCATTCACTGTTTTATTTATTAGCATATTCCACTGTAGTTAATTAAGACAATCACTGAATTGTTTGAACTACAAATTATTAATGTATATTTCAATATCTATACAGGGGGAAAATACTTAAATACTGGTGTGTTTTCACATTCTGTCGTGACCTGGTGGTTGAAGGTTTCTGTCCATGTGCACCTTTATATGCAGGCTCGGAGGATCATGTGGACATGCGGTTTTTCAGTTGCTTTCACAGACTTGTTCTCTTTGTTATCGGCTGCTGTTTGGTGCTCAGGTGCCATGGTATCCGTCTGAGAAACCGTTTCAGTGCTGGATTGCGCCAGTTGCGAGATGGCTATGCTGAGCAGATCCAGAGTCAGAGGGATCACACTGGTGACACCGCCATAGTAGTTTTGAGCTTCATTTCGATTCGGGCAATTCGCACCATCGTGCATGTAACTGCATAGAGGACAAAGAGATAAATGGAACCATGGATAAGCAGAGCAATCATTTATTTTAAAAAGTATTACTAAATCAGGGTGGCATGGTGGTGTGGTGGTTAGCGCTGTCGCCTCACAGCAAGAAGGTCCTGGGTTCGATCCCCGGAGTTTGCATGTTCTCCCCGTGCATGCGCGGGTTTCCTCCGGGTGCTCCGGTTTCCTCCCACTGTCCAAAGATATGCAGATTAGGTCAACTGGCTACTCTAAATTGCCCATAGGTGTGAATGAGAGCGTGTGTGGTTGTTTGTCTGTCTTGGCCCTGTGGTGGACTGGCGACCTGCCCAGGGTGTACCCCGCCTCTCGCCCCAAGATGCTGGGATTGGCTCCAGCTTCCCCGCCACCCAGATGGGTAAAGCGCTATAGATAATGGATAGATGGATATTACTAAATCAATAATGCCATTGAAGCAGTTATGAGTTTATCCCGAAGGTCAGGACTTTGTGCAGGAAGTCTTCCTCTCCAACCATGGCAGACCGTGTCTTCATGGATCTCGCTTTGTGCGTGTCATGCTGGAACAGGTTTGAGCCTCTTATTTCCAGTGAAGGGAAATTGTAATGTTCCATTACAGTTTTAGACAACTGTGTGCTTTTTCAGCTTTGAGAGAACATTCTGGGAAGTACCACATATGGGTGTGGTGGTCAGGTGTCCATATACTTTTGACTTTTAGACTTCGATTTGCTGACCTCTGTAACAATAGGCACAGGTTGTGTCTGGTGAAGGTGGGCTGTTGCTGCTACACACACTACCGTGTCAGTATAGCTGTGCTGAGAATGAAACTAAATCTCTATACACTGATACACACACACACTACTCCAAATGAACCCATTTCAACTTTACACAACTAAATAAAAACTATATCAGTTCACGCTACACTCTTAAACGAGACTTTAGTTCAATGTAAAGGCTATTATAATCATCCAAACATATCTAAATCTACCAGATGTTTTTGTTTTTGAAATTGCTAAGCTAATGCGGCGGCGTTGCTCCGCAACCGTTCAGAAAGCGCTTCGTGCGCATGCGCACTGTTATGAGGACGATGTGTCGAGTCTGTAACCATTGGCAACGAGTGTCGGAAGTTTGGCAGCTTATAGAGTGCACGTTTTTAAACGCTGGTTTTATTATTATTTTTTTTTGTAAAGAATTGCTAGGACACGTAAAAGAAGAAGAACAACGTGGTCTTTAGAGGTGGTAATAGAAGAAGATTAATGACTGAAAGTAAGTAAATTCGACCTAGACCTCTCATGTAATAAAAGAGTAAAATGTGGAGAGACCGATTAGCCGCTCTTGCTAGTTACTGCGTAAGTCAACTCGTCCGCCATATTGGAAAGGGCTATGAAGAGTGGCACCTCTATTCGGATTTTAAAAAAATCTGTCCTCCCCTATAATTTTTTTAAATGTAACTTTGCTAAGGACGTTTTTGCAAAGACATTTATGCCCTTCTCAGGTGGTGTAAACGTAAATATACATGCACTATAAGTATTCGTATTACTGAATATTTCGTGCCTATTACAGCTATTGACACATTCCAATTTAGGTTAATAGACAACTATAATAATAATAATAATAATTTACAGAGCTTACATCTTCTCTTCTGGTCATTGTTAAAGATGGATGCAACAGTCAAACCTCTAAGGATTCCCCCTGAAATGTCTATTTATGCAGAGAAGCATCAAATATTTGACCTTATCCAGGTAAGTAACATCCTGACACTCTGTAAACTATAAAGGGATTAACTAACATAAACCAGTAACCAGATCTTTCTCTTCCACAGACCCTGGTCAGAAACCTGGTGATAGACAAGCCAGAAGAGCCCATTCAGTACCTGATAGGACTGCTGAAGAGGGAAAGTATAGAAGGTGAGAGCTCTACAACTAGCTGAAGGAGTGTCTCCAACAATCTAGGTTTGAATAAATTCACGGTTTATTTACAGCAACATTTAAAGGTGCACTAGGTAAGATGTGTAGTTGAAAATGTCTCCAGGTGTTGAATGTGTGGAGTTGAATAAAATTAGAATAATTTTTTTTCTCATTGATCCCAGCCGCAGTTCTACCCATGTACACAAAGCTCCGCCCCCAAAAGTTATGGTGGTTCAAATAGAGTTAGCATTAGCAAGGACTGTTATGACGTCACTTTCATTGCTCAGGTGACATTCATCTGCTTGAAAGCCAAGTTACAGCTCTACAAATATGCAACCTGTCCTCACAATGATTGCACAATAATTGAGGGGTGTTGGGGGCGTGGCTATAAAATGATTCAAGGCCAATTTAAGTACAAACAAACATTCCAGACCGGAAAGCAGATTTTCGAACTGTTTTTTTGTTTGTTTGTTTTAATATTTCAGCTATGTAATACACTTGTTCTGAGATAATAGCTTAAACTATTTTTTTTTTATCATTTCTACGTAAATTTTCTAGTTAAAATTAAGACTAGGACTTAGTTTCCTAGTTACTACCCTGTAATTTTCCTATTTACCAGTAGGAAATGAAAAGTGTTGACTATTGTACGTTTAATTTACCGTCTGGTCTAAATACAGCAACTTCTTAAATCTACCAGCAGGTGGCACAGTATTACTATATAAGTAAATCAAAATGTGCTCCCATCATTAAAATATGTCAGTGGACCTTAAGTCACATGACTTAGCGGGTATGTTTGATCATATTTACTTTTATTAAAATTGTTTTAGTGCCAAGAATTTTGATCCTGGGCCCACCAGCCTCTGGGAAATCAACAGTTGTAAGTATTATTATTATTATTAAATGTACATTTTTTCACATATGAAAAAATCTTGCAGCATTGTAATGAGTCACTTCTTGATGTATTTCATACTTCAAATCTAATATAAATCAAACTATACGATATAAAATATACCATGTAAGACTGTACTTTAAGAAAAACTGGAAATCTGTCACATGATATAGTCAGGTCGCATTCATATCCTCTCCATTATTTATTCAGTCTGAGATTCTGCTACGATATGACCTCCGTCTGGGATTCTCAATAATCCTCTGTCTTCACTATTTGTGTTTTCTGTTTCAAATTGATCTCTTTTGTTTCGCCACAGGCTAAAAAGTTGTGTGAGCACACCGGTGCTATTCATATAACCTCGAGCAGCCTCCTTAAGGATGACACTGAGCTGACCAGAGCCATGAAGCAGTACACACAAGAGTGTCAGGTGGGACTTCATCACTCATTTCAGATTTGTTATGAGTGTATATGTATGTGAATGGAGATATGTGCATGCAGAGCTCAAAAACATAAAAAAAAAATCTTAAAAAAACTAATAAAGTGTTTAATAGCCCCCAAAAAATCTACTGAGTAAATACACACATAGCAATGTGGTGATTAACATCGGGGTGAGCTGCAGTGGTTGACTAATAGGAGTTAATTAGTCGAGTAGTTCATCTGGTAAAAAAAAAAAAAAAAAAAAAAAAAAGAGTAATTACTTTACAAAATTCTTTTTTTATATGTCTACAATTGACACATTGCATTTACGTCATTTGGCAGACGCCCTTATCCAGAGCGACTTACATACATCTTATTTTATACAAGTGAGCAGTGAAGGTTAAGGGCCTTGCTCAAGGGCCCAGCAGTGGCAGCTTGGCGGTGCTTGGATTTGAACCCACGACCTTCCGATCACTAGTCCAACACAACCTATTGTTCTATATCCGAGGAATGCATTACTGAACAATGATATTAGATAATTAAGTAAAAAACCAAGTGAGCCACGCTGAAGTGAATACCACCTCCATTATCATATAAAGTCAGCAAGTTCATGTTTCCTGGCTAGCAAACTTGGCTAATTCATGTTTCAGCTTGCTAGCATCCTTAGCTAGCTCATACCTAATTCAGACATCCTTTTTTGCTACATGGTTAGTTATCTAGCAAAGATGCCTTTTGTCCTGAGTGTTACCTATGAGCTGTATCAGCACTTAGATATATTTAACACATCCATACGTCTATAGTGTAAAGCTGTGAAATCTGGCTAGTTTGTCTGTAGCTCACTCAGCTAGCTAATAACATAATCGTAGATATTTCTACAGGTTGGATGCTGAGCCGTGAAATGTCGATATCTCCACATGTTTTGTTTTGCATAATTTGCAGATCATGATCACACCGTTTCCTCTGAAGCATTTAAAATTGACAATTGGGTCAGGGATGCTCATCTGTCTTTCCGTTGTCTCAGACATCGCTGCTGCTGACTAAAGAGCCTCAAGTGTACACTTTCAGCAGGAAACTGTATATCTTAATCTCGAATTTGAATCTTTAAAAATTTGCCCATACTTTCTTTTAATTGTCGTTGTCTTCTTCTTTGTCTTCTTCTTATTATTATTATTAGAGTTTAGTAGTCAAGTAGTTTGTTACTTTCCACCCCTGGTGATCACCCACCATATTCAAACTGAGAACACAAGTCTGACTATGTTGTATAAAATCAAAGGAGGTGAAAATACTCACCTAATACTCAAGTTTCTAAAATACTCTACTCACCTACTACTCAGGTACTACTCTTGATTTATTGCTTCATCCACCATTATCACTGAATTACTCTGCTGTTATTTTCTGGATTCCTAGAAGTCAAATAGCTCAGCTGTTGTGAAGTTCTCTTGATTGTTGTTGTTGTAATAATAATAATAATAATATGAATGTTAATAATAATAATAATGGTGCGGCATGGTGGAGCAGGGGTTAGCAATGTCACCTCACAGCAATGAGGTTCTGGGCTCGAACCTGCCGGCTGACTGAGGCCTTCAAGTCAAAGAGATAAATGGAACCATGGATAAGCAGAGCAATCATTTATTTTAAAAAGTATTACTAAATCAGGGCGGTACAGCAAGAAAGATGTTGGTCTGTGTGTTAGCCCTGCTATAGGTGCCTCTCACCCAAAGTCAGCTGGGATTGACTCCAGCTTCCCTGTTACCCTTAACAGATAAGCAGTGTAGATAATGGATGGATGGATGGGTAATAATAATAATGATAATAATGTGGCAGACATTTGAGTTGATCTTGGTTAAAGAAAAATTCCCTTGCTTCCCATACGTTATATAACACCTTTTGAACATGGTGTAATAGTGAAGTTTCTGAAAGTAGTAGTATTTCAGCTATATTCTTGTCCTTCTGCTAGGAGATCCCACAAGATCTCTGGATCAAGTTGATTGAGGAACGGTTGTCAAAAGCCGACTGTGTGAGACAGGTAAGAACTGAGGCTTTCCCTCCATAAAAGGTGCAAATTTACACCATTACTGAAGCATCAGAAGTTAGTATTTAATCATTTTAACATAAGTTGTTGTTTTTTATTCAGTAAAGGTTTACATAATGTAGGTTTAACAAGCAACCTAATCTCATGACTTGTTTATTACTTTTTTCTGTAGTTAAAAATAATTCATGTAAAATAATTCAATAACTATTTGTTTTATATTAAGGAATAGCATGAATTATGAAAAATAAATAAGTGATAAGCTGAGAATTTATTTTAGAGTATCAGTATTTCAGATATTTTGGAGCGAACAAAAAGTTAGTAGGTTACCAGAGCGGAATAATATACTGTAATTATGTATTTATTATATCATTATTAGAAAACCCATATCTCACCTATCTCCAAAATTCAAAATTTTTTCAAATCATTTTGGTGTAACAACTTTGAACACACATCTGAAATGTTTTTCATCTTTTTATTGAAATGATTGAAGCCTATGAAGCTGCATAATGCTATCATCATGTTAGAGTCACTTTAAACATGCAACAAAATTTGTTTCCTATTGTTGAAAATTGTTGAGCAGATCCCTTTGTGCTTCTGATGAGAAAATATAAATGATAACATTTGAAAAAATAATTACTATGTCAAACCAACATAACCAACATTATCAGTATCTCTCTCTCTCTCTCTCTCTCTCTCTCTCTCTCTCTCTCTCTCTCTCTCTCTCTCGAGATACACATATATACACATATACACACATATATACATATATACAGTGCATCCGGAAAGTATTCACAGCGCATTACTTTTTCCACATTTTGTTATGTTACAGCCTTATTCCAAAA
>JAQQZR010000014.1:12644290-12667172 GCA_030068235.1 Notoglanidium macrostoma
TGAATTGAATCCATTTTGGAATAAGGCTGTAACATAACAAAATGTGGAAAAAGTGATGCGCTGTGAATACTTTCCGGGTGCACTGTATACAGTATACACACACACACACACACACACGCACATATAAGATTGTAAAAATATTTTATTGGATTTAACTCTTCCTTGTGTTATAGCACACACGTATTGTATCTTTGTAAATAGTATCTTTGTTGTTGTATTGTAAAACAAGTCTGACTTTTCTAAAAGCATGAATCACGCTGAACTTTCTCTCTAAGAGTTAAGATCTTTACATTTTAACTGGGGGAAGAGGGCTAAGCTTTAAAACCAATCTACTTAAATGTCCACATTTTTTTTTTTTTTTTTTTTGATACTGTGCATGTATATGAATGCTGTATGGTAAGCACATTCCTGTGTGTGTATATGTATTCCCTGGAGTGCATCAGCGGTCAAACGTCATAAATATAAGACTTTCTTTATTTGGTATGAATTATATAAACCTATAGTGGCTTTATCTGCTTTGACCTTATTGCATGGTAGAACCCGGCTTAAGATCTTAAAATCACAGACTCTTATTTTTTATTAATTCTAACGTCACAATCGTATCTCTGATTTTTAAATTACTTTTAATCACCCGATTCGTCCGTTGAGCTGCTAAAGAGTCTTCTGTTCAACTTTCATTCCCGCTTTCATCCCAGATAAAGCTGAGCGGTCGTCAGATCACCCAGCATGCTCTCCTGTTCATCCTTCCTTTCTCTGATGTGTCAGCTTCCTGTGTGCAGTCATGTGGAGAAATATGCAAATCATTAAAAACTGCAAACGGCATTTTCTATTATTTCTTTTCAAACCGTGCAAACGGTTTCACTTAGCCCCGAAATCTCATTACTAAACTTTTTCCACTTGGTGTCTTTTAACTTTCCGCTTTTAATCTCGATAGTTCATGATTAGTATCTGCTTTTAATCTGGTAATGGGTGTTTATCCCTGCAGGCAAACTGTCTGATGCTATTCATCAGCTTATTTAATTATATTGCCCCATGCTGATCTGCATAAGCGCAGTGAAATGAGGGAGAAACGGAGACGATTTTTCCTCTGTACATGAACACACCTGGCAAAGTGGCTCAAACAGTCAGTACCCTAGAATCAATAGTCATCATCTCTAAGTCTTTGAAGGAATTCATGAAATATATATGAATATATATTTGATGGCTGGTGCTGTTTTTTTCCATATTGGTGTGAGAAGTTTGCGGTCTTGTGCCGTGATGATGTCACAGGAGGATGTTGTTAATGCTAGTGCAGTCACAATGGTGTTTAAATTGTCGTCCAGTTTCAAATCGTAAGAAATCTCGGACCTATCTTGCTGTTATCTCATAAAATCAAAAGGGCAAGCGCTTTGTTTCTCACTTAACTTTTATTAACAGTGTTCGAAGACTTCACAATGAGAAACCCAACATGAATTAGTGGAGACATTGGAGCAAACATTAGACTCTAAGTCCCAGAATACAGTTCAGCTGTATATGCCGAGTTACAGCAGAGACTTAGCTAAGTAAAGATCTATGAGATGACAAGACGGCGATGTAAGCATAAAAGTTGAAGCTTTGAAAGCTAGAGAGATGAGCTAGAGAGCTGGACAGACTAAAAGACTTAAGCTCCGCTGCATCACTCTCTTTAGGTAGGTAGGTAGGTAGGACTATCAGCAGATAGTTGAATGGCATTGTGGGTAATAAAGAAAACCAATAATCAAAAGTGGAAAAAAAAGAATCCGAATTTCTTTACAAAATAAATCTCTGATGCCGTTTAAGATCACATGTCACTTATAAAGATTAAAATGCAAGGTGAATTTTTCCTGTGAGGCACAAAAGAAATGCTCGACACCGCCACTGATGCACACACACAGCTAAGCTTAATTGCTGGGGTTTTTTTGTGCTACGTACAGTACGTGTTTGTACCCGAGTTTTTCCCCCAACTCTGCAACTCTGAATAATAATATCTAATCTAGGTCATATAGTTTATCTCCTCCTGTCAGTGCTTTTTACACTGCGTTACCGTAGGTACACCGTCTCGCGCGCTCTCTCGCGAGGCTGCCGCTTGCAAACCCCGACTCGTAATCTAGGGGGAAATCAAGAGAGTAGGGAAAGTTAGGAAGCGCAGGTAATGAATAGAGAATTAGTGTGAAGTCGCAAGTTAATGAACGCCCTCGCAGTCTCAGACAAAGAACACGAAAAGTAAATTGGAAAAAAAAAGCAAAGAAAGAAAGAAAGAACGAAAGATCGTGTAGCAAGTGTGGCAGTCATCCAGATCCCTAATGAGACCTGCAAATAAAGTTCTACTGTCAGAATTTGCATAATGCCTTTAATTCTATATATAGAGAGATGGTGGAGATGTGCAGGAAAGTTTGCAATTGAAGTAGATTTGGAAAGTTTGGTGTGTGAGTGTGAGTGTGTTTTAAGCACAAATAATGGCTTTGAAAGGAAGCTTTACAGGACCTTTGTGTGGGGAGCTCAGTAGCAAGGTCAGGTGGGAGTTGTGTCAGGGTTTGGCTCTCAGTGTCCTGCCCTGCCTGCTGTTGAGCTGGTGACATCTGCTCTCCGCATGTCTCTCCTGTGATAGGGAGCATCACTGCAGATGTTCCAGCGTTAAGGTCCCGGTCGGAGCTCAGCACCCTGTCGTCTTTTTGATGTGCGGATGAAAAGGAATCTTGCAAGCCACTGCAGGGCTCTGGGGACAGGAGGAGAATGTGTGTCTGTGTCTGTGTCTGTGTCTGTGTGTGTGTGTGTGTGTGTGTGTGTGTGGTGCTCATTACAATTTCAATCAGGCCTGGGACCTGCCCTGGAACTCTCCTCCTGCCCTCGGCCCTCCAGAACTAGATGCTTGAAGAGGCACTTCACTCTTTCGGGCTCACCTGAATTCACCTCATAGACAGGAAAAAAAAGGGGGGGCACCATGACCACTGAGACCTGGAGAATGCTTCCTGTGCATGTATCTTGCATTCCTGTTTCTGGTGTAGTCCATGTACAGTCTAAACTTTGCAAAGTTTTAACATAAGCAGGGGTGGGAAAAGTACTGAGAAATTATACAGTAAATGTTGTTGTTGTATTGAATTACAAGTGGAAGTATCCAATCAAAAATGTACTCAAGTAAAAGTTTAAAAAGTACTTTTAATTGTACTCAAGTATTAAAAAGGTAATACAGTTCTTAGGGGTGAAATTAAGTTATTCATGTTTTTTGCTAGAAATCAGCTACAGTTTAAAAATGTGACTTGCGTCCTAGCCACTTTGACTTTGTTAGCTGCTGAAATTGATGCTAGGCTAACCTGCCATTAGCAAAGAACGTTAATGTTAAATGTAGCCTGTTATTAGCGAATTAGCTAAATTTAGCTCATCTCAGGACGCGCTTGCAGATTAAGTGGAGTTCATGCTTTCTAGGGAGGAAAAGGAGACGCCTCATTTTATACAGTGAGTCTTTGCTCACTCCAGCATACTAAAACCTTTACTGATGTAGAGCCAGGGGCGCTCATCATCAATTCCATACTGCAGTTCAGTGGCTTTCATATTCAGGCACACACAGCTAGCTATATTGCTAATTATATCGTGTAGCATGAGAAGGTTTCTGCAGATGAATTGGAACAATTCTTTATAGATACAGTGTGCGCCAAAAGTACTCGAAATGACCTCACAACGAATGACCAACCGATGATACCAAATCACAAATCCCGGTTAGCAACAATGTCCGTAAATGCTTGCGAGATGAACTCCTTCGATTCAAGTTCTTTCATAAACCATAAGGAGTAAAAAGGTTTTTTTTTTTTTTTTCTCTTGGAAATGTCATTTGTAAGTGTCTATTGTTTTACACATGTTTCATGTCTTTTCCCGTGCATTTCATTTATTTATTTTTTTTACACAAGATTCATTTATGACGTGTTATGTTTATTTTAGGTCGCAACTGCAATTGCACTTTCACATGTTTTCCATATTATCACTCTGAAACCAACACGTGAATCATGTGATTATTCATACGTGAAGTTTATTCGACTTTTCTGTGAAATATACGGATTGAGAGATATATCCCAGAGACACAACGTAAATAACTATTATCCCACCTCACCATGTAAAACGAATCTAGTCCAAATAGGGCTAGTGTACATATAGCTGTAGCATATAGCTGTAGTCTACTTATAGTAATTTTAGCCTAAAAAAAAATCATAGTTATAACTCTCTTAAGATGTAATCATTAGCTGTTGTCCATCCGTTGGCTGATGGGATTTTTTTTTCTGGTCAATGTCGTTTTTTTTCCCCTTCTCGTCAGATCTTTATTAATGCTTCCAAGTCAGTCTCCATTCTGAGCATAAAGTTAGCAGGCCCAGCCCGTGGACCTTTCCGCTACACACAGGTGCAATCATACGTTTAACAGGAAAATAAGTGGAAGGAAGCTCTCGCTCTGAGATTACCTGGAACAAGGGATGAGCTCTCTGTTAAAGATCAAAGCTGCCAGAAACAAAGACTGATTTCAAACAAGCGCAGGAAACTCAGCAGCAAAAACCCACAGCTCATCTGATAACACTTAGATCTATAAATGTTTGTTGAATATACTTATTTATTTGAAGATTATTTGGCACGGTAATAAGTTGGCCCCTAACAAGCACTTGAGGGAGACGCTTTTCTTTGAGGCTTCTTTATTTTGCCGCACCATTGAGCAGCAGCTTTGGGATTTAGGAGACTATTAGAGAGAGGGTTTTTTGTATGGATTTGTAGTTAATGAATGATATGCATGTGATTTCCCTCTTCTTATGTTCTTTTTATGGCCGTGTAAGATGGGAGACGAGAAGCTGGAGAATTCGGCACATTTTCAAGGCTTTACAGATTTAACCCTGCTTTTTTCTGAAACCCCATACGGGCCACTTTAGTGTGACTTAATGTTATTATTTTATGCATTCATTATTTTATCTCACACTCATACAAGAATATGCTTCATATAAAGTATACATTAATTGTGTTAAAGAAACATTTGCCGGAAAAGTATAGCAAACTCATACGTCTTCAGCCTCTTCTATTGATTACTGTTGGTTTCTTTGGGATTAAGATAGAAATGACTTTTTTTTGTCTTGGCGTTTGTTTGGGCTTTGTGTTGTATGTATAGGGTTGGATGCTAGAGGCCATCCCCAAAAGCAGAGAAGAGGCGCTGTGTCTGCAGGCATCCGGCATTGCCCCCGAGCATGTTGGTCAGTGCTACACTCCTCTCTCACACACACACACACACACACACATAGGGCATTCACACTTGACCCTCATGCTCAAGTCTGCACCCAGGAGCCCTTCTAGGCTTGGAGGTCTGCTTTTTTACACAGACAATTCCTTCCAAACCAGGGACTGATAACACAATACTATATGTCACTTTTGTTGCATGAACAATTTTTTTGCAAAATGTAATACAATATTTTCGTCAATATCAACACTGAAGCAATATCTTTTACACTTGTCTTTACACACTAGATCAAAAGTACTGAGCTCTGGATCTCTTAAAACTGCAAATGTGAGGGGGAAAAAGCAAGAGCGGAAACATGAATGCAAAAGAGATACCTATGATACCTATGAGTGCAAAAGTTTGCAGCCCCATTGTTTCTAGAGGAAAAATGGAAAATGGATCTCTGTTTTATTACTAATTTATCTACACAAGTAGTAGGATTTCAAGAAGTTAAAAATGAAACGGCGCACTCTGCGAGGATTGAAATGTTTCGTCTTGACTCTGATTCGAAGAAGGCAGTGAGTTAGAACATAAAATATTAAGAAATATTGCAAAATGGAGGAACGTAAAATCTGTATCAGGATACAGAAAAGCCGAGAGTGGCCATAGACTTTAGTTTGAAAATATTCATGTAGTATTTACAAGTAGTGATGCAATGAAGTAACAGCTTTGAATCTACCAAACACACCAGATGGTCCCAAACTTTTGCCCTCCACTGTAACAGTGTCTATAAATAAATTTGTCCAATAATGGACTTTTTTAAATTCATGCCAGAGAACAAACTGCCCTTGTTAAACTTATTTATTTCCCCGTCTCAGTGATGCTGCAGGCACGCGATGACGTCCTGACTGAAAGGAGTCTGGGCAAGAGGATAGACCCTGTCACAGGAGGTAATGTCTGGATCATTACTGCAATTTTTCAGTTCAGAGAGCTGAGCGGCGAGACAGACAGCCAAGACGCAGCCTTGTTAGAATGCATTTCATGAACCGTAGACCTCAACCTAACAGAACCTGTTCCCTGAATCCCAGCTATGCTGGCGAGTCCTCTGGGTATAGCAAAGGCATACTGTAATGAACAAAAAGCTCTCACTCCCTGTAGAGTTTGCCCTGTAGAGTGTAATTGCAATCTTCTGCTTTTTCAGAATAGAACTTTGTTTTAAGGTATGCTAATTTGGTTTAATCAAATGGGTAAATTTTTATTTATATTTGAATTTACTTTATAATGACAAAAATGCAGAGTAATTAAGAAACATTACAGCATTATCAGTACAAATTCTTGTCACGTTTGTCATTTTTGTATTTAATGATTAAGATTTTTCAGTAAATTATATTAATGTTGCAGTGCACCCTGATGGATAAGCGGTATAGATGATGGATGGATGTTGCAGTGTATCTTTAGATGTTGTAATCATTTACACTAAATTGCCACTTCCTGAATAATTATGGGTGTGATTGCATCATGGGTGTGGATGTTGAGTCAGATATACTGTAATTCTGCGTGCTGATGATATGAGCTGCAGTGAAACTGAATTACATATGCCAGATTAACGATTTTATGCTATTTTAATACTAATGCTAATTAAATCTGAGGTGATGTTCCGTTTCAAAAGGAAAGTTGGCTAATCTGTTGAACGGTGGAGTGAAAATTTCACAGATTTTATTCAGGATTGTGTTTTTATGTTGTTTCTGCGTCTCTGTTCATTTTATTAGGGAAAACCTGTCATGTTCAGTCATTTTCTTTCTCCATTCCTGATCAAAATATGATAAAGAGATGAAACAGAAAAGTTTTTGAATATCAGGAGGAGTCCACGAGTGCAAAATTGGCCATGCTGTTTTGAGGACTACATTACCCATCAGCCCCTGCACATCACATCGATTTGTCACATGTCTCACTTGTATCTAGTCACGCCTTGGTTAGCATGCTATCTACATTTGGTTAGCTCTAATGATCCTTGTCTATCTTTTGTCTTAATGTGTCGTTCTTTGTCATGCGTTATCTATGTGTTTAGTCTTCTTGTTCATGCTCATAGTCTTGTTTTGTTTGTTATACGTGTTTAACTTTATTAAAAGAAAAAGTCTGCGTTTGCACTCTATGATCATGGCAGCTGTCTGGGTGGGAGGGACGTCTTGCTCTCTCTCCCTGTCAATCACAGTGACAGTAGCCAATTATGGGCGTCTGTGAGCTTGTGTATGTGGAAGCGAGCGGATATGAATTACACTTGGATTTTATTGTTTCATTCCCGGACAATATTGTTTTTATGTTTTAAAAAGCCACATTATAACTCGAGTTGCCATTATAATATTGTAAAATGTATTATAAACATTATTACAGTGCATCAAAGTTTTCCTGAACTATGAAATTAGAGTATTTCCCACTATAGCTTATAGACAGTATCTGTCTGGCAACTTACTTCACAATCATTTAAAGGGAAGTTTTACATTGTGTTATTCAGGTGCAGTTTCAGGTGCTGTTTTATGTCTTTAGATGTGTACCACCTTACCTTCATGTGGCCTGAGAGTACCGAGGTGGCTCAGCGTCTCGAGAGGCCAGATTGCCTGATGGCGGAGGAGGAAATATCCCGTCAGGTGCAAGTGTACCGTCGGGAGGTCCAGGGTCTACAGGAGACTTATCGTAACTGCGTGAAGATCATCGATGCTGACCAGCCCCATGAAGATGTGTTTGCTCAAGGTGAGAACACCTTCAGCTTCTCTCCTCACACTTTCCTCTATGCATGTTTAGCTGGTATTTATCCATTTATTCCTTTAAGAGAGATTTATTGTCATAGCAACATTTAGAATATTACGCTTATTATTCAGTTATTTATACTAAATCATGTTATTCCGAATGTCCTACAAATGGTTTAGTAACTACAGTGAAACTAACAGGAAGTGTTTGAAGTTGCAGGAGTGAGGAATATGTCTGGGCACACTGAGTTTAAGGGTGTTAAAAATATCACCCATATACATATGTCTGAAAATATGTAATACATGTAACATATAGGAAAATTAAAGAAATGAATACTCAAAATTCATAAAGCAGAAAAAAATTTATATGTTAAAGATTGTTTTTGTAATTGTGAGGCTTTGAAACATAGTGCTGTGGATTGTTTATACTCTTTGTATCACTAACACTCTACAGTTGTGTGCAATAGTTTGCACCCCCGTAAAAAAAATTAACACAAGTAAGGAATAAAACACATCTAAACGTGCTGTTATAGAAAAATAATCACAGATAGACAGGGTGGTTCAAAATGAGTTACTGGTTGTCAAAACAGTTGATTCTTTTCCAAAAAACATGTCCCGAAATGTTTTATTTCTCATACCACAACACTTAAATAAATCAAATATCATGTTTTCTACCCTTATATAGGTACGTTTATTGTTTTGGAACATCCAAAGGACAAGTTAGTTCCTGTTATTACTGTAGTTACAGCAGTTATGCATAGTCGATCCTATTCCAGCTTTTCTTTTTCTCTGTCTTGAATTTAATAACACACAGCTTTAAACTGAAAAGTGCCAACCTTTCGTTTGAATTACAGCTGGGACTGCTGTCAGAACTGCTTTTATAGAAACTAGTCAGCACCTTTCAGATTGCAGGAATCCATAGCATATAAAGAATTTTAATTAATAAATGTAATTAATCGCAGCAAGTTATTTAATCCATTGGGTTTTGCAGGTATTGCAATATATAGTAATATTTAAAAATGTGTAATATAGTAAAAAAAAAATTTATAAGTGATTTCACCCAAGTACGAAATAAGCTCAGGATACCTTTGTTTAGGACCCTTAACCATGTTTAAAGTCTTCCACAAACTCTCCTGCCCTAATACACATTTCGCAAGACTTCCAGTCCTTCGTGTATGTACAGGATAGTATTTCCCCACCGTGTTGACCCGAGCTGTGGTCAGAGCTCAGCGGTGCAGCTGCTCCACTGAGAGCCAGTGATTGGCCTGGTTAGGGGACTTCGCCTCGGGCAGTGCTGCCGGCGCCCGGTGTCCCGCGAGGACCCGATCAACGGTGTGCAGCCTTCACCAGAGCCATTAAAGCCGTCCCAGTACAACCTGTCTCAATATTACACCACTCAACTTGACAAAATAATAATGCGCTTCCTTTTGTTGTGGGGATAAGGAGCACGCTGTCTGCTGAATATTTTACCTCTCTTTTGCATATATCATCCGATTACAGAGCAGGGAAAGATCTTTGAGGGGATTCGAAGGAAAGTTTTATTTGTGTGCATGTTCATGTTTAGGGCTGGAAACTGAAGTTCGTTCCTAATTAGGTCCTTATATTTTTTTTTATTAAATAAATAAATAAATAGATCCGAATATATTTACACCCCATCACCAGATTAATGAGAGATTCCACTTTTCTGGCATTTTGCTCTCTCTTTGCGTAGCCAGATTATGGTCTTAATTCATATTCATAGTCTCTAACTGCCATGTGCAGTTGAATATGAGCTCATTGTGTTATTTCAGCCAGCATTAGTGCCTTAGTATTGCATTCACACTGCCATAGAGAGCACCAGGAGAGCAACTATACACTCTTCCACTAATGGGCTGAAAATTTCAGCTTGATTTCTAAATGTGAGGTTTGTGCGAATGTGCTTCGGCACGTCCATCTTTATTTAATCACACTCAGCGTGGTTGATTGAGTTAAACGGTGGAAATAAAACAAATATTTGCAATCTTTCTCCTCCATAAAACATTCATGGCTTTAAGACCGAGCGATAAACTGCAATAAAGACGTCGCCTTAAATATTGATTATTGCTCATTCAGCATGCGGTTTGATTGTGACATTACTAGCCTCCCCCTGACGTAGCCTTTTAACACATTAGCATGTTTTGCATATTAACCATTTATCGGTGCCGTTGTATGGCAATTAGCGTAAAGCGCAGGACGAGAGAGACTCGTTAGTTATAATTAGGCCGCTGTTAATTATCACACATTAGAGGGAACAGATGAAAGGCATTGTCATGGGTGAAGCCCAGCTGCAAACAGATGTTCGCTGCCCTCGCAGAGCACAGATGAGGCCCCTAATGATTTATTAATCAAGCCGACTTCCTTATATTCAGATTAGCCACGATGGCTGTTTATCATCTGAGCATGTGGCATTTAAAAGAACATTCTCTCTGCTCCTACATAAACGCCGTATTATCCGGCTCCATTAAACGGCCAAAGAAGATTTCTTCCATTCTTATGAGACACTGAGGTCCGATTTGCGGAATAAAGCAGGCTGAATTGAGGCCGTCTGAGGACGAGTTGTCGCAAGATAGTTTTGCTTTGCTTATATCTTTTAAACCATGCATATAAAAACGTTTTATACATGCACTAGGTTTAATTACACAAGTCATTTATGACCCAGTATAATTAGCACAATGGCACTGACATATTAACTACTATTAAGTTCACCAGCATTAATGGTTTGTTATTGATTGGATGCATTTGTTACATGGCACAGTTGTTTATCATTGGCTGGAAATATAGCCTAGTTGTTTTCCCAAGACAAGCCGCAAAGCCAGATTCTGTTAAAGGACAGGGAGCTATAGTCTAAACTACATCAGAAATCTTCACTTGAATAAATCTGTTTGTCTTATGGTGCCACCCCCTTCCTGCAGTGTTGAGCTACGTTCTGTCCAGGCATCGCTCTGACGCACCTCACACTCCCAGAATCCTCTTATTCGGACCACCAGGATGTGGAAAGAGTCTCCAGGCCAGCTGGCTAGCCCAGAAATACAACCTAGTCAACAGTGAGCTAATGCACCGTTTTCAAACCTCTCTTTATATATAATTAAGTAAGGAATAAAACATGAATAGGAAAATAACCAAGAGGTTACTGTTACCCCAAAATAACAGCGCATCTGAAATGTTTTATTCCTTTTATACCACAGCAATTTGCCAATGATTACAACTTTTTATTAATTAAAGAACATGACCTTGTACTTTTTTTAATCAATTTATAGTTACATTTAATGTTGTTTAGCTTCTGCTAAACAAGTTAGTTCCTGTTTTCATTTGTGTTACAGCAGCATTATAGTATTAAATAAAAGCCTAAAAAGCACAAAGCTTCTATCCTGAAGATTTTCCCTGGAGACTCCGTCTGTTAATGTTAAATGTCTCCTTACAGAAAGGTTCACCATGTCTGTGATTGTAGGCCCTACGCTTATCTTTAAATACCGAAATATTTATTTTTTTAATTAGTCTTACATTATGTGAGGCGTCTACCGTATACCTTGAGCATATTCATATAAGCCCGTGGTTTAAATTGCAGTCTGTACTATTGTCAGAGCTGCTGTTGGGGAAAATTAATCTACACCTTCCGACCAATCCGATTTGAGGATTCAGCGACGCTGTGGTATAATAATCATTTAAGCCCTTTTCTCAGGCTGTTTTTTATTGTTATTATTTTTATCCTATATTTTCTTCAAAACCCTCGTGTTGGCATGTTATATGATTTCCTGTCCTTTCTTGGATATATGCTGTGTCCTGTTCCTTTTTTCCTGCCTGGAATCTGTCTTAAAGGTCACTCGGAGGATTGCACATTCTGTTTGTTTAAAATTTAAAACCGCTCTATTTCTCTGCTCATGCTCTCTGCCTGATTCTTTTTCTTTTCTTTTTCTCCTCCTCTCATTTTTGTTGTTTCACATTCTCTTTTTCTCTGTTGCTTTTTTTCCGTCTCTCTCTCTCTTTCCCTCTGTAGTTTGTTGTGGTGAACTTTTGAAAGCAGTTGCGGCGGATGAGAGCAGTATGGGAGAGCTCATTAAACCCTTTCTGGAGTCAGGACAGCGAGGTAAACTTCTTCACCTCCTCACATATGCATGCTGTCAGACAGGTCACGCACGGAGGAGAGCTGAAGCTGAAACGTACGGGGCCTATTTGGAGTCTGCCGACTCTGTTAGATTTTTCTGCTTTCAGGCAAATAATTAGACCACCCACGTGACGCATAGCGCGTCCAGTTACATCATGATGTTTGCATATGTATAATGGTATGGTAAAAATAAATCTATATGTCCTGTTAATATTACAATACCGTCATCAGGCAGTGTTCACGTTCCCAAAATTAAATTTATCGCACATTCTTGTGCTTCTCTTATCAAGTTCGATAGATAAAATGATGTGTTTTTATCAACCATTCTGATTTAGTGTAGCATAGTATTTGATATGTAAGTATGTGAAAATTGTTCATTTCTGGTACCTAATTTCCATACGTACAAGTACAGAATAACGTATGTGACAGGAAAAGAAAGGAAGAAAGCAATGGAGAGAGGTATAGAAATGAAGGAGAATTAAATACAGAGGAAAATAATATAGAACGAGAGTGCTAGAAAGAGAGGATGCAATCAAAGCATTAAGAGAGGCAAAGAGAGTTCACGGAAAGATAAGAAAAAAAACAAAAAAAGAGGGAACCAGTCGCTGATTGGTCAGCTGTAAATTCTATAGTGACATCATGGAATGTAAACTCCAACAGTAAAAAAATAAACTTATATAATAATAATCTACTTTATGTATATTTGAATATAATATAAATTCTGAAATGTCATGCATTATTTATTAGACATTTTTATCAAAATTAAAAACAGATGAATAAATTCTACAAAACAGTTTGAATGGAGCTGAATTAAAAAAAAAAAAGTTTAGGAAGAATGAAGCATGGTAGAAAAAAACAACATAACAACATAAAATAAATGGTTATAGATGGAGTTTTTTTAAAACAGGCATTTTAGTAAAAAATACTCCTGAACTTATTATTTACTCAAAATTCCAACTTACATGCACCAAGTATTACTCTTAAGAACAATATATATCCTGAATATATGTTGGTCTGGATACAAATAACCGTGTGCTAGAAGATAATCTAATATACAGTAAAGCTCATTTAGGCAGATGGTTTATGAGCTGCTTGGAAGAAATGACATGGCAAGATTTGGATATAATTGAAATATTGTGAATAGTAAGCAGATAATGACATTAATCTAAAGGGAAGAGTATAGGAATTATTTTTTTGTCACTTTTTAAAAACTAGCACTCCCTTGCATTGTCCATCAAGTTGTGCACTGTATACCAGAAATGACTTACTTACCTATTAAATAGTACCTAGGTACTTTTAAATATGTGATATTTCTTATTATGCGTTTAAGTCCATATACTTTTTTGCTGTCATTTATTCCACCTTATGCCTTGACCACGACTCCTTGTGAAACCCCAAAGGAAAGCTAATTCAATGAGGGGAGCTGTAAATATGCCACTGTGTCCTATCTGCAGTTAGATTATCCAAACAGACCCACCCCTCACACCACATCCCAAACTGCTGTGCCTGCCAGTCACTGCTGCCAAGTGTCTAAACTTGCCTTGAGCAAGATGTGATTAATATAATAAACGTCCCTCGAGAACGGATGAGCTACAAAAGCCCACGTGCGTTTAATGAGACTGACACTCGAGCGCCTTATCACAGAGGTGCTGCCTCTCTAGCGACTTTTCATTTTACCCAACTCTCTGTCCTCAGTGTGGCCACGGAGAACGTGCTGGATGCTGACAGCTGAACTGAGCTTCCTGCAGTTAGCTCTCCTCCCACTGTGTGTGTATTGACACAAAGGCAAGAGATACCTCAGGGCTTAGGAAACACTAGAGTGGATCACTCTAATTTAATGAGCTGAGATTGTTTTGAAGGAGTCGACGGAGACTCGGACAGTTTATTAATAGTGGTAAAACTTTCCACGAAGCTCTTATTTATAAATTATTATGGCTGTCAGTAATGGCTCATCCATCGGGGCAGGTGGGGTAGACGGCAACAATATATATCTGCTGTTCAACAGATGCTAATCTTCACAGGCCTCGTCTTCGTAATAAATGTACACTTCTGTTGAAACTCTGTACATTTCTGCCGAACACTTTTTAGGAAAATGTAAAGTTATTTCCAAAACGTTATTTCTTCGTAAACGTACACAGAGTCGTCACTCCCACTCATGATGAATCGTATTAGCATTTCCGGTGTTATGCACTTTGAATGAGTTCCTTTAAATGATCTCTAAATGGCCTTTAAATGAGCCATGAGCTTGATATCAATACATTTTTGTTTTGTTTATATATATTATAAACTAAGTATAAAGCATTTCAGAAGACATTTTGCTAAAAAGAGTTAACTTCTGGTATGTATGGAGACTTTTGGGACATCAGAGACATGTGTGCACGATGGTGACCTTGTTTACCACACAAAGACTGAGATAAGGAAGAAAAATGTGCCTCCGTTTTCCAGTGCCTGAATTCTTTTGGACTAGCTTACTCTTGATTTATAATCACAGTGTCATTGAATTCTCGAATCTGATTGGTCAGAAAGTGTTGATTACTTTTCTCCAACAGCAGCTCTGATGATGGTTCCAGCCACAAGGCAAATCACAGGTTTCTATTAATGTGCTTGTTCTAATATTTGATTGTTTCTATTGTAACTGCTAATTCACAGGTACATAATCTAAGGCTAATAATAAGCAGGTTAAACAACTTGTTGCCGTTTAACAAAGACAAATGTATAATAGTTTTGGTCAAGTTTTTTCTTTTTCTGTTAACATGACAAGCTCTGTGTTTTTTTTGGTCTTATTATTTTCTAGAAAGTGTAAGAAAGAGAAATTTGGAAATGACTATAGCTGTTATAGCAGATGAGACAACTTGTCTCACAAATGTACAAGCTTAAAACATATGTTTAACGCATGCAAAATCCGAATAGTCGTTGAAATTGTCATTTAATAAAGCACTTCTGGACTTTCTTTTATAGGAAAATAACCAACAAGCAACATCAGACCACCCTATCATTGATTATTTTCCAATAACAGCATGCCTTCCTGTGAATATGGGCTCCGTTATAAATAGTGAAAGTGTTCTCCGATTAGTTGGGAAGGAGAAAGTGTAGGATTGAGATGTGTGTGTAAGAGTGTGTGTGATTTGGAGGATCAAAAGGAGCTTGAACATTGAGGATGAATGTATTATCATGGTGCTGTATATGGATAACATCCTACACATCTTTTTGACCTGCATCAAAGGTCTTATGAGCAGTGAAGATAAAAGTCGTGTTGGTTTTACGAGCTCCATACGGTGGCTACGAACCTCTCATGCCTTTTTTACGCATCTGACTGTCATACTGCAGCGCTGCTTGTTGACTACATGATAAACTGCAACACTGGATGCATTCATGAATTCATGCTTGCAAGAAAAGAATGCATAAAAAATGTAATGTAAATGTTGTGTTAGTTGGCACTCCCGTGCCTTGTTGAACCGAGCTTTTTTTTTCGTCCTAGGGGAGAGCTTTCGGCTCGCGTCTGAAGACTCCGACTCTGTCCCTCCCTCCCGCTTGCTTGTGACAGTGAAGGTTTCAGGCAGAGAAGCTTGCCTAAATAATTTACGAGTTGATTAATGGGCTCGCTGGGGTATAATTAGGCGATGTAGAGACGGTGGCTAGTGGAACCAGAACAGTGCTTTGGGGATTTAGGGAGCAGGATTATTAAGGAAATGAAAAAACAGTAGTCTTACGAGAAGAGAAAGAGAACAAGGAAAAGAGGAGAGGAGCTCTCTCCAGGCTGCCTGCCGTTTGAAGCAGAGCTGGGGAGAGAGAGGCAAGAGGCTGCGTGTGTTTGATGTGGAAATTGGACAGTTTGAAACCGTCAACTTTAATTTTTCAACATCCACAGAGACCCCCCTCTGCGCTCTCGCTTTCCTTAAAGAATGTTCTATTTTTTCCCTCACCCCCATTATTTGTTTGTCCTCCGCAATGCTCGTCGACTTCACTCTCCTTCAGTTCTTCCACACGCTGTCCCCGGCTTTTGTGTTTTTATCCTGCATGTCAAGTGTGAAGTGTCTTCTTCCCAGCTTTATAACGGTATCATCCTCTTAAACAATTCACTTATGTTGCCTGTCAGGAAGCTGTTGACTGCTTTTGAGCTCAAAGAGAAAACCACGGAAAAGCTTCAGAAGACAAAATGTACATACATGAATTTAAATGACAGCATTCCTACTCATTTATTTATCATTTGAATTTTTATTTGAATAAATCCGCACAGAAGAAACGACACCCATACACATCCTGACTGATAAGATCACTTCTACTTTTTTTGTAATTCGTTCTTGCCTTTGTGTCAATTTCTGCTCCAGTCTTAAAGTTTCTTATTAAAAGTTTATTTTTTCCCCGACTGATCTGTTCATCTGCAGAGTAACATAAGTTGTTACGTTACCTGGAAGTAAACAACACAATTCAAGACCTCAGTAGTTTCCTTAGATGTTCAACCTTTTAACCCCATGCAGCTCACATAGAGATACCGTAGATGCAGCACTTCTTAAAAGAGTACAACATAAAATACGTTTCTGTTTACCGGATTTGGAACTAGTGTCATTCAGGGTGCACATCTTGGAAGCCACTAAGATTTACGTTTACTATCGTAGCTGTGCACGTTTTATGCAATTGTGAAAAATAAACTTAAAAAAAAGATAATGGCATGACATATTCTTCACTCATTATTCATCACAGTGCCTGACAACATGGTGCTGCAGATCCTGACCGAGAGACTGAGCCGGCTGGACTGCACCACACATGGCTGGGTCCTTCACGGCTTCCCCCGAGATGTAGAACAGGCCGAGAGACTGCAGGAGTCAAACTTCCTCCCTAGCAGGTACTTACTGTACATACATACAGAAGGCATGCATTTAAAATACAAAGTGCAATTACTAAGTGGACGATATACTCTCAAAAATGTTCACTAAGCACTCATAATGGTCATGGTAAAACTCCTGTAGAAAAATATACATGCCCAGAAAACATGCTTTTAGTCTTAAAGGAGCAGTTTGTAATTTTGAAGCCCCCTGGTGCCTGCAAAATAAATTACAATTACAATTAAAATCCTATTTCACACTCCGCCAGCCAACCACACTTCCTCTGTTGAATCTATAAATATCTTGTAGGTTGCTTTTAAGGATGAGGAGCATAGCTGAGCATGTCCATTCCATCTTGTGGGTGGAGCTAATTTCAGTCTGGAAAATTTGCAAAAAGTAAAAAAGCATCAATGTGGCTGTTGTCAATATTGTCAATGTATCTAAAGTATCTTAGAATTATATGATTATGTGATGGTTACAGATCTAAAAACACTTAAAAAAAAAAAAAAAAAAAAAAAAAAAAAAAAAAAAAAAAAAAAAAAAAAAAAAAAAAAAAAAAGAATTTACAGACTGCACCTTTAAAAGGCATGTCTGGGCTGAGATTCTGCTGACGTTTATGCTGTTTATGTTTTAAGATTTAATAAAAGCCAATTTAGTAGAAAACAAAACCCAAGGAATGGATCGGCCGGGTGTGTGTAGCGTTTTGGACGATTTGTGTCTGCTGAATTTTTTGAAATAGTGAGTGGTAGCAGGGAACGGTCATTCGGATTACTCGTACTGGGTTATTTGTGCAGCCTGTGAGCTGCCATGCTACTTCAGTGCCTGACTGGATCAGTAGTTACAGCTAGAAGGCATTGAGCTGAAACCCACTAGGGTCCCAGCTTAGACTTTTCAGACTAGTTTTAAGACTATGTTTTTACTCTTTCTGCTTTTGTGTTTGATTTGTCTTGTCAGCATGTAGGGATTATTTAGCTCAAATTAAAAATGCAAATGACTTGAAATTTAAAGCATGCGGGTGAACTCCTATTCGGGTAACGTCATTCACTTTGTTCAATCTAAACCCCAAATGAATTAGTCATCACACTCCTGCCTTTCTGTATCACACCCCTGTGATCTCCAGTCACTCAGCACTCACCAGGAGAATAGAACAAACTCGTGGACTCATCTGAGAGAATAACTGTAAAATACCAATCAGGAACTGCTCAGAATACCATCATCACCATCTCCTCAAGAGCTCTCCATTTACTCCATTATCAGCCCCCGCCGTTTCCTCTAATGGCAGAAGACCTTATTTACATAGCATTAGAGTAATTGATTTTGGGGGCTTGCGGTAAGTGGAAAGGCCGGGCCCTGAAACAATGAGGAGAATGTTACTGATGAGCTGCTGATAGCTGACGGCCGTGCTCGACCTGACAGCTTTATTAATTAACAGCTATCCCGTTACTCAGGCTTTAGAGAAAATGAATAAGTCGAGTCAGCGACGTGGCTCAGTGCCAAGTCGCAGGCATGTAATATCTGCCACCACTGAGCACTGAGGAGGGAGGGTAAGAGGGGTAAAGAGCACAGCAGAGATGGAACGACTGCTTAATCGGAAGGATCTATTTACCCATTTCTTGAAAGGGGATCCTGCAGCAGGGTTCATTCAAGTGAGTGCTTGTGTGAAATGTTCAGCTTGTACTGACTTGACCGCTTGGTTGTGTGTATTGGTGACAGTCTGGTTGGATGACTTTGGAAGAGAATGACAAAATGAATATATACATAATCATTTCCCCCCAAATTATAGCAGTGGAAATGGTTTTAATTTTTATTGCTTTTAATTGAAGTTGCTATTTTCACCGTCATGTAAAAGAAGTTACCTGATCCTGGAAAAAAAGACAAAAGAGGAAGACAGGAAACAGGATCCCATCAGATAAATGAGAATGCCCTTCCTCTGACTTCCTAGTTACCTGAACAACCCTGATCCAAATCTGATCAATCACTCATAGTCCAGTGACCACACGTCCCCATTTTCTCCCCTGCCAAATCCCTCCCATCAGCCAGCTCTCACCTATCATACAACAGAGGAGGGAGGCTAACACGTGCTTACTCTGAGACACAAGAAGCCAGAAACTGCATCACTGCATTAAGATGCTGCATCACAGGGCAGCATTACACACACTGAGGAGGCGCTATCTAACCTATTCTGCACACATGAGCTCACGGATGCCCACGTTAGTGGTCACTGACTGACAGGAGAGAGGGTATGCCATCCTTTCTACCCAGAGAGCGCGGGGAATTTTGCTCACTTGGTTTGCTCCAACCAGAAACCGATATAAAAAATATCTTTAAAGGTCCACTATGTAGGATTTTGAGGGTATCCATTACCAGGAGGATATATTCCATAATATATTACCAGAATTCATAATTATGTTTTCATTAGTGTATAGTGTATGTAGAATGAGCCCTTTATATCTACATAGGGAGCAGGTCCACCTCAAGGGAGCCGCCATGTTGCGCCGCTACAGTAGCCCAGAATGGACAAACCTCTAGAGAGCCCTTTCCGCATTGCGCATTTTTACAAGCTGCAACATGAATCTGTAAGGAAGCACCAGAAGAACGACAAGGAAGAAGAAATAAGAGGAATCAGTGTTTCCTGGTGCTGGCTAACAAGTTTGAGAACCCAAATTTTGAAAATTGGTGGATCTTACTTATTATTTAGCATGATAAAAGCAAAAGAGTGTGAATTTAAGTAGTTGGAAGTACACAACGGGGACTTGCTCTTATACACACTTGGAAAGGAGGGGCATTCAGGTGGTTGAATCCTAAATAGTGGACTTTTAAGGAACTAAAGAGATGTGCAACTCTCCTAACTGGGAACAGACATGGGGAAAATATAAATGTTAATAGAATAAATGTTTGTCATAAAAAATGTCAGGGATAGTTCAAATCTGAAATCCCCTTAGTGCCACCTCTGTATAAGGGATGTTTAACAGATCATCCCCGTGAATAGTGTAATTTAGTCCAGGATAGTACTGGTGGATAAATCGAATTCATGGTCCAAACACTTTGCTAAATTCTGAAATCCACAGGTTGATTATTAGCGCTCTAGCTGTGCTGTGGCCATGACTGGGCTGCATTTTTTTCTCCCTCTTCCTGCCAGTCTTTAACTACACTCCAGTTTGGGCAGTCGGCTGCCTCTTACAGCCCTGACACGCTCACAAACAATCAGAGTCTTTGGAACCACTGAAATATGCATAGCTATCCGTGACAGGCAGATAAAGCAGGGCAATTAGCCACGTAATCCAAGAAAAGGCCAGCCAATCACAGTCACCTTCTCGCGCTCTCTCTCCTTCCTGTCGCTCTCTGTCTCTCTCTCTCTCTCACTCTTTATGTCTATCTCTCTCTCTCCCCATTGCCACGCTCATCTCTTGCTCCCTATTAGTTAAATGTATTTCATGTGTCCGCTTGCCATCAAATCAAGCAACACTTCCACTAATTGGCTTATGAATTATACAGCAGGGGCCACATTATAATTTAATCAGTGGTAAACATTGCCGGGCCGCCTGTAAAGAATCTATCCCTCATTAATTTCTTAATTTTGGGAGATGGAAAAGGAGGGAAACGGAGACAGGAAGTGTACAGAGACCTATTCGGATCACGCTGAGAGGATAGTTAAGAAGGGAGGTGTGCACTTTGTCAAGATACCAGTTGAATGATAGTCGTACTAGACACACACACACACACACACACACACACACACACACACACACACACACACACACAAATATTCTGTAATATTTATTATGTACGCTGTTTGGATCATTTGTAGATGCAGAGGACTGACAAATACTTGTTAGCTGCCTTGTTTTAGTTTGTCATTTGTTTGCGAATATCAAGCTGTCATGTAAGTAATATCAAGTGTAAACTCTACACCCCCTCAACACACACGCACACACCTCGAAAATGAGGGGGAAGGAAAGGAGACACATACAGGAGCGCACTCTTCCCAAACACCCCCAACCCCCTTTTTCTCTGCTCCACATGAATATTTCATGCCGAAGCATTAATATTAATTCTAATAGCTTTGCAGAGTAGTTATTATTTCTTTTTAAAGACAAATATTCATTAAAAATTGAGCAATGCCTTTTCACCGAAATCATCACGCTCTCGCACGGACGACGAGCCCTAGGAAACCCTTCAAATGTGACATGAGATGAGGACAGTGGTCAGCTGAGGGTTGCTTAAAGGCATCCTTTGTCCATTCCAGAGGGGCTCACGATTTCACAGCATCAGTGAGAGCCAGAAGGACAAAGGCATTTAAATATTTTATCAAAAGCAGATCTCAGATCTCCCTCCCCTTTTGTCTCTTTCCCTCTCACCAATTCTTGTCGGTCTTCTTCAGCCCCAACATCACCTCCACCTCAACCTGGTTGTAAAAATTGTATGATATTGTAGATATGACTCCGCCGTCGCAGTTCTCTGGAGGCCTGCGCGCAGACGGGGGTCAGTGGTGACGAGGATGGCTGATTGGTGCTTCCCCACCTGACTCCACCATTAAAGCCACTTTGTGTCTGGAGGCTGTGCAGTCAGGGAGACCCCCCTGGGTAAACACCCCAGCATTCCTGTGTTAAAGCACCGCCACTCAAGAGCACATCACTTTTTTTTTTCTTCCATTATTTAGCTCATCATTTATTCAGCCCTCATACACACACGCCATATTTATTCCATCCTTAATACTTGATACGTCTTGCCATTTTTTTTTTTTCCTCATAACAACCTTCTAATTAGCATAAAAGCATTGCCGTCCTTAGTTTTATTAGGGACTTTGATGAAAAACAGATATGCTCGTTGCAACCACAAGCTTCAAGCGTCTAAAATGATTACTGAAGAAGTCAAAGTTCTGATGATGTTTTGCTGTTTTGGACAGGGTCTTTTTTCTGGAGATGAGTGACGATGTTGCTCTGGAGCGACTGACACTCAGGTCCACCGATCCTGTGACGGGAGAGAGGTAACATCTCATGTGCTTTAAATGAATGCTCTATCGTTTATCAAGCTGTTATTTATGTACACTCACCCGCTACATTAACAGGAACACCTATACATCTGTTCATCCCATCAGTTATCTAATCAGCCAATCATTTGAGTATTTCTGGTCTCCTGGAATTTTTATACACAACAGTCTCTAGAGTTTACACAGAATGGTGCAGAAAACAAAAAAACATCCAGTGAGCAGCAATTCTGCTGGTGGAAACACATTGTTGATGAAAGAGCTCAAAGGATAATGGTCAGACTGGTTTGAGCCGACAGGAAGGCTACAGTAGCTCAACTAACCGCTCTTTACAACTGTGCAAATGCACAGCATATCAAGTCTTGAGCCAGATGGCCTACCACAGAAGAAGACCATTCATATCGGTCAAGAAGTTAAAAATTGTTAAACAAACATTTCACAATTTCCTTTCTTATATGAATTCTATTATAAATACTTAATTTTTTTATCCATCCAGGTATCACTCATTGCATAATCCTGCCCCGGGTGCAAAGATACAGGCTCGGCTACAGCGTAACCCACGAGACATGGAGTTTGAAGTCTGCAAGAGGCTGAAGGAGTACCGGAACCATGCGGCCATCCTGCAGGCCTTCTACCCCCAGGCTGTGCAGATCAGCGCTGATCAGCAAGCCCACACCGTGTTCGAGTGCCTGGAGAGCGGCATGGTGGGCCGTCCTTCCAAAGTCCTGCCTGAATTAAACATCCAAGCCCTCTCTGACTCCTCTGGTTCGTAATCACTCCCCGCTTGTTGACCCCAGCTGATCACAGGGGAGTACAGCAGACCAGCTAATTATACACATGTTTAATTAATGTCGCAATAAAACGCAGCCTGTCCGGGCTCTTTGTCAGGGGTAGTATTAGTCCCGCTTCAGTAGTCTCATGCTAAGGAGCAAGGGCTGCTCTGATTATTAAGCCTTCTCTCTCTCTCTCTCTCTCTCTCTCTCTCTCTCTCTCTCTCTCTCTCTCTCTCTCTCTCTCTCTCACTCTCTCTCT
>JAQQZR010000014.1:12667272-12684368 GCA_030068235.1 Notoglanidium macrostoma
CTCTCTCTCTCTCTCTCTCTCTCTCTCTCTCTCTCTCTCTCTCTCTCTCTCTCTCTCTCTCTCTCTCTCTCTCCGCATGCAGAGGTCACTCAACTGGCTCCCAATGGAGAGGAAAGGAGTTAAGTGCACTGGTTAGCGAGACGTGTTAACAGCCATGCTTTCAAACTCCCCTCAGATACCCTGCCATGACAGGCAGACATTGACTTAATTAGAGTGAATGAGCTCCGGAATATGCATCAGCTCTGAATACATAAACAGAGAGTAAGAAGAAGAAATGGCATGTTTTTTAAATGATCTCAGCCTGCTCTGTGGCAGGAAGAGTATGTTTACTCTCCAAACAAAGATTTTAGGGGATATCTGAAGGAATACAGCATTGCAGATGATGAAATAAACTTTACTGAATGAGAAATGCTTTTTCAGTGCTCGTGGTATTTTCTGCACAGATGCTACAAATATTTACATAAGCCACTTTTTTTTCCAAATATATTTTATTTCTCTAAATGCACCATCTGAGTCGATATCTGATTCTTGACAATAAATTGTATTTAAGATGTGTCTGTCTCTTTCATTAAGCAGCTTAGTTTCTAATTAAGCAGAATATAAGATTGTTCAATAATCCTTCCTTGTACAGTCCTGTATGTTCCAGGTATTAACCGGGAATACGTGTGATACCAATTTCAAAGTGGTAGGTATTAAGAGGTGTGATGGAAAAGGAAGATAAAATCCATCATAATTGGAAAATTATGGGGTGCAAAGTAGAAACTCATGTCAAACAATGTCACTTCCGTATACCATGTTTAAGCAGGAAATGAAATATAAAAACCCTTATAAAAATAAAAAATAAGCTAATATATTCAGCCTAAGAAAACAGTACAGGGAATAACTGATTTCTTGTACAAGTCAGTTGTGTTTTGTGGTAACAGACAAGAAATTATTCATAGCACATTATGCCGATATACTTGCATAAGAACAATTACAATGAAAATATATTTAATTTCAAAAATAGTATTTTAAGTTTTGCAAAATGCATTACAGTTCTACAATTAAATAAGCAACATAATAGGTAATACTGGGTAACATTGATGTCATGTATTTATTTATTTGGTTACTTCATTTTATTAACACACCTTGTTAATTCAACTATTGAAGTATAGATAGGACTAACTGGATGTGATGCATATTATACACGTATGCAGGGTTTAGGCGTGAAAGAGACCTAAAAACCCTTTTCCTTGTCAGTGTCAGTGTTCCTGCTGTACATTTAGTGAATAGTGGCGTTTATTGACTTTTATTTTGACACGTGCCGGACCCGGAAGTGCTCGCATTGCTGTTTGCACGAGGAGAAGGCGCATGAGGATTTCCACGGATGTTTTGCTGAGTCTGGTCAGTGGATAACCTTAGTGTGAGTTTATCTCAACGCAAAAGCATATATCTTTTTTTTTTTTTTGTTATATTCTCACCAGCTCACGTTTTTATGATCTAATAAAATTTTAAGTTTATTTATTTATCTAATATTATAGATTGTTGAGTGGTGTTCATCATGGCTGAAGATATGCTGATGCTTAACATCTCCAACCAGGAACCTCCTGTCTCAGACTTCTCTGAGAAAAAACACAAGTCCTCATCATGGCAGAAATGGACAGCAGTGAGTTATTGCACTTATTTAAATACACTGTCATAATAGGTATAGACCACAGCAGTACAAGAACTAACGCTGTCCAAGCAACACTGTATTTACAGTTATATACAGTGTCTTATATATGAAGAATTGCCAGATATATACTTATACTACAGCTATGTGGAATTCTTGATTCTGATTGGTTGGAGTAGTGCTGCCTGTAATTCAAACCACAGCTTTGTTGTATATAAATGCACTCTGTCTAATACATTGTTGTTTCCATAGTAACAGCTCATTCACAGGGATTTGTAAGGTAGAGACTTAAATAATCTGAACCTAATGTTATGAACAGTTATTTAGCAACAATTTCTAATCATTAATATGAAGTTTTCCATAAGGAGAATTTTGGAATTATTCCTTATTTATGGAAGGAGTCTCCAGTGTCGGCACTTTGTAACTGTGAGTGAGTTTCCTGTCAGCGAAAGTCTACAGGACAGAGGGGTTTTGTGGTTATCTGTAATTTTTGTTTAGTTCGGTTTCACTTACTAATGTCAAGAGATCAGCGAACACAACTGTAAATAATTTGTCATTCAGTAATATTATAAAAATCTGCTGTGGTCCTAAAGGAATAAAATATTTCATGCTATTAAAGGAAAGGAATCAACGTCAGGGTGGTCATTAATTATTTTCCAGCAACAGTATGCATTTGAAGTCCTGGAAAATTCAGGGAATTTAGAAATTGCTTTTAAGATTTTTAGGTTTTTATCTTTAGACGTTCCAATAATTCCAAAAAAAAAAGTATAAAGAAAAAGAAAACCCTGTTAGAGGTTTTTTGTCTAGAGAACAACTGAATTATTTTTTTATTTTTTTATTTTATGTATCAGGATAAGTAGCTCTGATATTTCCAAAGGCATTTTCTTTCTCATTCTATCACTTCCTCGGTTCTATGTATATCTATGGTGTTTGTGTTTACAGAAAAAGTCAGCGAACGGAAAAAGGCAGGCCTCGTTTGGAAATCAAGACTATGGCTCTCTTAAGCAAAGGAAGCTAAATACCAAGATAAACACAAAGAATGAGGACCAGGCAGCCTCTAGGTTCCCATCAAAACCAAAACCATCTCCAACGAAAGGACAGGAGGAACACAAGGGACATGACAGACCTTTTATTAAGACGTCGTCTCTCTTCCGAAACAACCCTGAGATCCCTGATGTGCTCAGGTCAGTGGACCTTCATCTTTCCTTACATGATTTTTCATCTGGATGTTAGATCTAAAGTAACTTTTATTTTTTTCCTGTAGTCCTGCTGTGACTCAGGTGAAGGAGGAGGTCTTTACTAGTAACTCCTTTCAAGAACTGGACCTGCATCCTCACTTAGTAAGCTCGCTCTGACTAATATAATCTAACCGGAGTTAAATTCCAGTTACTTAGCAGTCATGTTTCCTCTTCTGTGTCTGGATCGCTCCACAGGTGGCGACACTTAATAAAGTGTTAAACATAAGCACTATGACCAGGTACATGCTTAGTCTTTATAATCTTGACAATTTGACAGCTGTTGCTTGCATTCTCACATGTTGTATGTGTTTGCAGTGTACAGAAGCAGTCCATTCCAGTGTTGATGTCAGGAAAAGATGCTGTTGTTCGATCTCAGACTGGATCAGGTACGACTAGACAAGTTTTATCAAATCCGCCCGTCGTGACTGACAAGTTGTTCATGGAGACGCACAGGTCGCAGTCAGACGAATGTTTTTGTTCCGCACTGCACGTAGTTTTTGGTATCAAAATACTTCTATCTGTTCTCGATTCTGATTGGTCAGAAGGTGTCGATTTATTTTTTTCTCCATCAGTAGTTGTGGCTATCACAGGTTTCTGTTGTTTTAATACGTAATCGTTTCTGTAGAAACGACTTCCATCGGGACTTTTATAGTAGTTGCACCACGTAAACGGATTAAAAAAAATCTGTGTGTGATTGTCGATGTTATGAGGTTTTCTGTGACGAGATGTTTGTTTAGAATATTTGAAAGGAGTCTCTGGTGTCAGCGTTTTGTAACAGTCAGAGGTAAAAGGTTGAAGTTGCAGGAGAGATAAAGTTGCTATGTAACAAGGTGATTTCATTTTTACCTTCAAAAGAGACAAAAATGAGAACTGGCTTGTTTTCCGGACTTGCCAATATAAATCTAACTATAAATGGTTCATGTTGTTATTATTGACAAATTGCTTGGGATAACAGGAATATAGACACATCAGAATGTTCTGTTATTGGTAAATTATTATCTGGCTAGTATGACCCTGCATTATTTTCCTATAATTTTATTCCTTAACTGAGTTGAAGTTGTTCTTGTCTTAAATAAAAAACCAAAGCATGAAACAGTGGTAAGAGCTAATCTTGTCCTATCTGTCATTTAGGGAAAACGCTGGCTTATGGAATTCCTCTGATCCAGTCTCTGCAGGCAGTGCAACCAAAAATCAAGGCAAGTAAAACCTGAATTGTGAGAAGAATAATTTCATTTGATTTTGAAGTTTGCAGCACTGTTTTTGCTTTATAACATTGCTGCATGTGTCTGTATTCCACTTATTATACTCCTGCTGTCAGGAAGTCTTTAACCGTTTGCAAGGAGTTGAAGAAGGCTGACGCTCACTAGATCCTTTGTTAGTTTCCTCAGTCCTGTATTAGCATCTTCTTTTACTTTTCCCAGCTTTTAGTCATGACCAAGTCCCACCCAGTTAGGTCTCCCTATCGCACAACAGCTTCTTTTCTCAAGACATCTGAAACCATCTGCATCTTTCTGAGCTGCTGCTCAAGCAGCATCAGAGGGCAGCGTGACACGAGAGCATTATTCACGCATTTCCGCATGCATGAGCTCACAGACACCGTTGATTCACTAGTGTCGCTCTGATTAACAGGGGAGAGAGAGAGAATGCCTTCTTACCCACGCTGAGAGCACAAGCAGTTTTTCTCTCTTGGACTCCCGGCCACAGGTGGCAGTAGCATCATCAGGATTCAAGCTTGTGCTCTGCAAACAAACTCTTTTCTGTTATCATTTTTACCTTACATTGCTTTTATCCTTAAAAGATGAAATTTAAAAATCTGGCTATTTCTGAGTAGTACTCCACCCACAGTGTCTGTGATACAACATTACTATAAACACTGTTTTGCAAGATTTAGAAGCAAAAATTTAACATTTAGGCAAATTTTCATTTGTTTAGTAAGCTGTGGAACATGTCATCCTGTCCTACAGGTATTAGAGATGAAAAAAAGTCAGCATTGAGGCACTAAGTATTATAATGAGACTTTAACACTGGCTTATGCATATTTAAAATGAAACACATTAATAATACTGGCTATAAGTATATAGTGGCTTCCTGAATGAGGCCCGTCAGGAATCCCCTCCCTTCTCTACTGTAGTGATGGCTATAGTGGTGCTTCTAGTGTTCTGCTTTGATTTACTGTGTGTATATATTATTTGATTGAAATTTCTGTAATGCTCTTCCAGAGAGCAGATGGGCCACTGGCAGTTGTTATTGTGCCTACAAGAGAGGTAGGCAGTTAATAAAAATTGTATTTAAAGATGCTTCGTGACATAAATACAATACCATATAATTAACTAAACTGTCATTCTTGATCTTCAGTTGGCACAGCAGAGCTTTCAAATTTTCCAGAAGCTTCTGAAGGTAAAAAACGATTTGATATCTTTGCTATTTGAGAAAATTTTCTTCATCATGGCTTTTTTCCATATGAATGTTTGACCTGTTTTGGATTTGGCTGCAGATTCTTTTCCACTCACCATCAACTTTAATAGGAACACCTTTAGACATGAACATTCATGCAATTATCCCATCAGCCAATCATGTGGCAGCAGCACAAGGCATAAAATCATGCATATAAAACGTGTCTCTGGAATTCTGTAACCATGGCACAGTGTTCTGAGGTGCTTTTCTGCACACCGCGGATATACAGAGTGGCTACTTGAGTTACTGTTGCCTTCCTGTGAGCTCAAACTAATCTCTCTCCGAGATCTCCGCCCACAGAACTGTTCACTGGAAGGTTTTTTTCGTTTGTGTGTTTCTTGTGCCATTCTGATGTTTGATGTGAACATTAAATGAAACTCTTGACTTATCTACATGATTCTATGCATTGCGCTGCCACCACTCTGATCGGCTGATTGCTTGACCGTTAGTATAAATATCGTGATTTTAAAAACACATTTGGCTGGATACTTGTTTGATTTTCCAGCAACAGACTTCACTGTTTCTCCTCCTTTATTTGTAGCCATTCACCTGGATCGTACCTGGTGTCCTGATGGGTGGAGAAAAGAGGAAAGCTGAAAAAGCCAGGCAAGGGGATCACACCGGATAGGTCTGGGGACTTGTATCGATTGATCTTCGTATTAAAACCTATGTTGTTCTGTTTCAGACTGAGGAAAGGCATAAATGTGTTGATCTCCACTCCAGGAAGACTGGTAGACCACATCAAGAACACTCTTAGTATTGCTTTTAGCGCTGTACGCTGGCTTGTTCTGGATGAAGCGGACAGGTTCGTGTGTGTGTGTGTTTGAATGGGTATGGGTGTGTAATGGTGACAGAATCTCATTTCACATTTGTCTAATGTCTTCAGGTCTGTCAGCTTACATGCGCTTTGTTTTTTGGTAGGACTCTTGACCTGGGCTTTGAGAAGGATCTGACTGTAATCCTGAACGCTCTAAATGCTGCTGGATCCACCAGGCAGACCGTGCTGCTCTCTGCCACGCTCACTGAGGGTAGGCCAACCTTCGTCTTTATTTGGTACCAGCTCAAGGTACTTGGGGGTGGGTCTAACACTATTCATTGCTGATTGGTTGAACGAAATGGTGGGTGATACCATATATATATATATATATATATATATGTGAAAATAATTTTCATGTTTCTCTTACAAACCTTTTTATTCTAACAGGGCTGTCCCGATTAACCAGCATTAGCATGAAAGACCCTGTGTACATCCAGGTCTCAGATGTCACTGACGAAAGCGTGGACACATCCGATCCTTCTCTCTCATCCCAGTGTCCAGCTTCTGAGCAGGCCGACAGCTACGCCGTGCCTGACAGGCTGCAGCAGTATATGGTGGTGGTGCCCAGTAAGCTGCGCCTGGTCTGCCTGGCGGCATTTATACTGGCCAGGTGTAAGGTGACTACCGACATGCTCACTCAGAGATGTATAATGCAGCTTGGTGTTGATTGTGCTGATATAAGTGGTGCTAATTTTTAAAAATAAAATAAGTGGCTATTTTTAATGAGTAAAACACGCTGCAGTTCAAGTATGAATGAGATGGATGTCTTTGTTGGTTTCAGTTATTTGTTTCAACTCTTTTCTCCTCGTCTTTATAGTTTGAACGAGATCAGAAGCTCATTGTCTTCATATCCAGCTGTGAGGCGGTGGAGTTCCTCGTCACACTCCTCTCCACTGTCCTGTGTGGCGCATCCGGCACTGCGGACAAGCGGCAGCTGTCAATCAACTTCCTCCGACTCCATGGCAACATGGAACAAGAGGTGAGACGTATCTGGAAATTTTACACTTTACATCTTTCATATTAGGACATAGCAAGCCTTAGTTATTCCCCACTTCATTATTAGTCTGATTTAACCTAGCCCAGGTTCTGAACCTGCCCGCGTGACACTATCCTTAGTCTCAGTTTGCAATACAGCCATGACTCTTCTACACTTCCTGCCTCGTTCAAGTAAGTCAGGTCGAATGAGCCAGCTGGTGGAGTGGCTGCAACAGTCGGGTGCCCTGCGGCAGTGCCATGGGACTCCGAGACGAGCCACCTTTGCCCAGGCCTCAGACCTCATTCACCCATGCTAATGGACATGACCACGGCTGCTCATGTGGTCCAAGCAAGCTGGCGAGCTCGGGGCACAGCCTCTCTTTGTCTCCCACTTCTTAGATGTTAACGAGAGTCATTCGGCAGCTTTATGGATGGGTTTGGTAATGTGACAGCACTGGCCATCTTCTCCAATGAAGGAAACGACAGGAGACACACAGCTGTTCCAGCACAGTTAACAGATTGTGCTCTGCTTACCAGAAGGGAGAGAGGAGTGATGTCCTTTGGCTGGACAGTCATACTTGGCATCTTTGCTCTTCTTTTCGGATAGACGTAGCAGGAATCATAATTCTCTGATTATGTAGGCGTTGATATAATGAACTGTGAAGTGAAATACGTCAGGGCCATTTCTGACCTTGTTTACCTTGGTAGTTTGTGTCCCTGGTCTCCCATTATTAATCACATCTTGTCCTCAAATTAATCAGTGAAATCCAACATATTGTATAGGCTCTCAGCAAAACAAAGGAAAGAAAATTAACCAATGATATCATGTTTAACGTCCTCCTCCGTCTACCTCAGCTAGCATCAAACAACTCCGCCATTTTGTGCAAGTTTTAGTCAAGCATTATTTCTCAACTAATATTGTTTTATTTTATTTTTTTTACTCGGAGGAGGAATGCATTGCTTTCATTTAAAACATCTTTAAACTGTTGTCTTTAAATTCAACAGTGATTGGTCAGCGCACGCATGGTGTGCAGTTTTCCCTGCTCTTTTTTCCGTTAGCTTGTTATCTGCGCAGGAAAAACATGATGTCACGTGACCGTTTGGGATTAGACTTAAGAATCCGAACTTGTAAGAAGACCTATAATAGTGATCCAGCACAAGCTGACATCGTGTGTTGCTTTGTGAACAGGAACGAACAGAGGTGTTTCAGGAGTTCTCCAGGAGTAAGACCGGTGTCCTGCTGTGTACGGTGAGTCTTCCTGTAAATAAATGGGTTAACGGGTTTGGAGAGTGAGGTTCCTGTTTGAGTTTCTATGTAAAACAGCATTAAGTCTCGGCATGGGAAGGAGTGAAGGCAGAACTTCTTTCCAGGCCCGGAAACAGATCGATAGCATTGCAAATGTCTAAGGTATTTTTGAAAACACGTTTTAAAAAAAATTTCAAGCTGCACCTTTCTGTAATCTTTGCCAGGTTTAGTACTCCATAGCCCTTTCTTTCTTTATATATCTGTCTTCATCCTTTCTTTACCTCGCTCCCCTCTGGCACAGCTGTTGGCAGTAGAGCCATAAGGGGAAGCCCTGAGGGAGCGAGTGCTCTGTTAGCCCTGGCTTTGAGTCTGGATCGTCTCTCCAGGCTACAGCTGCCAGACCTGGCCTGTTCTCTCCAGCAGCAGCAGCAGCAGTAGAGTTTCCTTCTCGCTGCATGTGAAAGGTCTCACAGACAGCACTGGCTGCACTGCTCACTAAACCACACGTGTCCTCGTCTGTCCAGCACACTCACTATCATCCTAAAGCTTTTAACCTCACTGTGTACTCACAAGAGCATACATGCTGTCTGGGATGTGTGGTTGCTTTAAATCTCTACAGCTTTTTCAGTGTACGTGTGATTACCACAGACAGGGATTTCAGAAAACCTGTTTACTTTTATAACTTATAACGGAGGTTGTGAATTCATGCAGTAAACATTTATGGATGGGACTGCTTTTTTTTTTTTTTTTTTTGAGAAAGAGATTAATTTACGTTTATGGGTTACCAGCTTGGTCAGTATAACTCAAATCATAAATAAGTGTTCTGATGATTGACTATATTATTCTAATGTGGAAAAAAAAACTATAACTGTGTGTATCATTCTAAGATCTGTCGATTTGTCGTATTCAAGCGCAATGTTCAACCCTTAGTCTTCGATTATATAAGAGTTACAGGTACAGTACAGTTCTGTGCAGAAGGCACCCTTTTTTTTAGTACCAATTTTGTTATAGAGATTTATTTTATGATTTCTGGATTACTGAGTCAGCACAAACATTTTAGATTTCCAAACATTACTTTTTCTGCAAAAAAAGAAATGTTACAGAAATATGTTTGTCAATAAAAAAATAAATAAAAAAAAGCAAGATATTATGTAACTATTTTTCAAACAGAAAACATAATGAAGGCTCCTGGGTTTTGCAGGTGTGACTGTCAAAGTCTCCAGAAGAACTGTGGCAGATTCTCAGTCAAACTTACCTGCTCATTTCCGTATATATATATTTTTTGCTTTAATATATCGTTATACTATTTTTTTTGTGTAGAAATGAAACGTCATTGTTTTGCTTTAGAGCATTTCTTTTGGCAGGTTAAACGTATACACAGTAACGTATGTTTTATGTTCTTTCCTTAGTTCAGGGAAAAAAAGTTGAAATCCTTGTCTATGTTGATCACACGCACCTGCTCTACATTCAATTTGCTGGAGCGTTTCTTTTCATTTTGAGAAAGTTTTGCCAAAGACTTTCTTCTATAAAGGGTGACATTTGCTCAGTGCACGTCAAGTTTCATGGCACGCTAATACCTCACTAATTAAAACTAATCAAATAGGATTTGGATGGTTATGCATCAGTACAACATGATATTCACTAAATTCAAAGGATATGGTTTATTATTTCATATATGGGATGTAAAAGGGAGTGGATGGAGAAGTAGTAGTAGTCTCCTGTTTGGCAGCAGCTCTAGGCCAGTCACTGTGTAGCATTATTCCTGGATTAAATGAGTCGTTTTAATGGCTCTGACAGACTTTCCTGGCCCTGCACCGGCCTCCATCTGCACTCTGCCCAACGCTGGCTTATCCCAGCTGGGCCACAGGACCAGGAAAGGGAGGAGTGGAGGCCCAGGGCTCAATACTAGGCTCTCAGTCTTCTATCAGTTATTAATAAAGAGCTTGTCTTGGCTGGGCACCACAAATCTGTAAAGGATAATGGGGAGAAATCAAGAGAGTAAACAGTCTTTGTTTAGAGACAGGGCTGTTTTCTCTCACACTGTCTGTGCTGAGCTATGCCTAATGTTGACTGTTTGAAACGGGGCACGTTATACATGCCTGTTCTGCCAATTTATTATTTGGATGTTTTGTGCAGGATGTGGCAGCGCGTGGGTTGGATCTTCCTCAAGTCACATGGATAGTACAGGTACATCTGCTTTCTGCCAGCTTTCTGCAGTGACTTTTTATGTACTGTAAATTGTTCCATAGTGAGGCGTGTTAAGGAGAAGTAAAAATTTTTTTTTTTTTTTTTTGCTGTCTCAAATTTGTCTTGCAGTTTAACCCTCCCACTACTGCAGTGGAATACGTTCACCGTGTCGGCCGTACAGCTCGCATCGGAGCTCAAGGCAACGGCCTTCTCTTTCTCACCCCCTCAGAGACCGCCTACATGGATGTCTTGTCCAATCACAATATCAGGTCTGTGATATAGCTAAACTCATATATTATACAGTTATGAATCAGGTTGCATAAGTGACCAGAAGCGAAGCAAAAGTGGATCTTCCCTCATGATCACAATACTTCCAGCCAATGAACAGGGCCCATGAGAGGCAGCACGCGCTTACACTGTCTGAAAACGCATCATAGATTAAGAAGCAGTGTAATAATAGTTTCTTCTGCAAGTCTGACCTTGTCTCTTTCTTTCTCTCTCTCTCTCTCTCTCTCGCTCTCTCTCTCTCTCTCTCTCTCTCTCTCTCTCTCTCTCTCTCTCTCTCTCTCTCTATGTTGCAGTCTCCGTGAGATGAAAATGGAGGACATCTTGTCGACTCTGATGCAGGACGAGCGCTTCAGAGGCAGGGGAAATTGGGACAAAAAGGTCATTTTGACTCCTTGATGCTGATGTTGAACTTGAAATGCTTGAACACATTTGCCTCAAGTCCTTCATAATGATCTCGGGACACTTAAGGCATAAGACAGACCTGCACTTGTAATGTGTTAATGTGGCACTGTCGAGAAAGGCGTCATCTCTCTCCCCCCCGCTCTCCTCCCTCTCTCCGTTCTGTAACACGACAGCGAGGGGGGACGACGGCCAGCTCTCAGGCACTCTTAATCCTGATTTAATTTACCCCTTCCCTCTCTAAACCAATCGGCTTTCTACACTAATACCCCCTGTGGGCACTTTTCATCTGGGAGGCCGAAGGTCAGGCGATGGCAGGGGGCTCAGAGAATACAGTGTGTTTAACCAATGTCCTTTTTTTTTTTTTTTACATGAACGTCTCCGAGGTGAACAGCTGTTCATACTAATGTGTTGTACTGGGTCGGGCTCAATATGTTACTCTGGATTAGATTTACATATATATAAAGACGATACACGTTTTTGTGTCCAAAAGCTGTTCATTTTAGATAAAATGATTGGATTATTATTTTTTCTTTTTAATCTAGAGGAATACTCTTATTTTTTATTTCCTTTCCGGTGGAAAACATAATCAGATGAATTATCTCCTTATTTTGAGTGGATATTTTTATTTAATTATTTATTTTTGGGGGGTATTTACCAACTTGTTTTGCTCTCCGTTCAGAAATCAGCCGGTGCCCGTGAGCAAGATTTGCGTGAGAGAGCTACAGTTTTACAGACCGATTTTGAAAACTATGTCCATGGCGGTGTGGAGACGGTGCAGGCTGCTAAGAAAGGTGAGTTTAGTCCGGGATCATGCACATTTACGGCACTGGTGGGATCACATGTTCTCGACTCTGGTGATAATTTTACCAGATTATAATAAACGCAGGGTCGTGCTTTGTGCTACTAGAATGTCTATGTTGGATTAGAAGGACGATGTTTCAGGCAGGAGGTGGCAAAAACGCTGTTCAGTTCTTTTCTTTGTAAATGCATGTTCACCATTATTAAACTACAGATCTACGGTCATAAATTGATTTTGGAGACCTCTTAAAAATCATAGACAAAGACCTGATCGCACAAACCTTGTGTGAGTCATATTCAAATTTCTCAGCATTGATTTTTAACAACAGAGGCATCTAAAATAAGATTGTTGTAATTTCTTTAAAATTAATCCTTAAGCACTTCAGACTTCTTCATCTTTCATCGTTCCTCCAGCCCTGCAGTCGTTTGTGAGAGCGTATACGGCGTACCCCTCTTCTCTAAAACACATCTTCCACATCCGTCACCTCCACCTGGGTCACGCTGCCAAGAGCTTCGGCCTGCGAGACGCACCACAGGGCCTGTCCTCCGCAATCGCAGACTCCACGGCTAACGGGAAGGCCAAGAAGAAAGCTAAAGGGAAGGATAATAAGAGGTATGTTGATAGGTTTAATATATGAGGTGGGTTTTTTTTTTGTTTTGCCACTAAGCAACGGTTTTTTTTTTTAAATGCATGGTATAATTTTTTTCAGAATATTCTCCAGTGTAAATTTGACTTCATATAAAAAAAAGCGCCTTTAGTTAAAGGTTTTTAAAAGATTTATTTAAAAATTTTAAATTCAAGTAAAACATTTGTGGAAGAAGTTTGAGATTTAATATATGCTTGTATTTCCGGCACGTTCAGTCATATTTTTCCGCTTGTTCCTGTGACCTACAAATGAGAAACAGTATTAAAGTAACCAGGCTTGCTATTGCATGAATAATTTATTTTTTTAATTGTAGCTTGTAATAAAGTTTTCTGATCATAAACACAGGTCCAAGTGAAAGTTTCCAATCTGCATTTATGAAAGAGAGTGTTTGTTTTTTTCTCTTCTTTTTTTTTTTGTATGCACGATGCAAGAAATGAATATAAAATTGCAGCCTATGTTATCTTGGACCATAACACTGAATTTAAGTTCGAAGTCCAAAACCAACATTTTTTCCCCATTTTTATTTATCACGCAAATGATTTTTACGTTTTTTTCCCCTCCTCTTTTTAGTTTTTCAATCTTCATATACTTTCAATGACGTACACAAGAGTTTTTCATCATTTTAAATATATGAATACTGTTAAGTTTAGATTCAGGTTCAATCTCTTTCAGACTCTGCAACCGTCTCTCTCTCTCTCCCTTTCTTCCGTGTGTCGAGCGCTCGGAGATGTGAGTGAACAGTAGACACAAGGTCATGTGTTGAACTCAGTCTGATTTAATGGAGAAAGTCTAGGAGTACTTATACACAAGGTCTCAAGGAAACAGATAATAAGAGAAACACACTACCTAAAAACAAAGGACTCCTGTGTGAGGAGTACGATACAAAATAAAAGCACAGTGAATCATGTTCTCTAAGATAGCTAACCTGAACAACAAATGGTCATGTCATAAAGGCCTAGATTATCGCAGGAAAGAGCAAGGACAGAAGAAAAAGAATAAAAAGGACAGTGATCAAATTAAACAAACACGAACAAGATTTTCAATCTAACAAATACTATAAACATACTGCTGTTATTATATCTAATACCTTTATTACGACTTTGCGAAATTAACATTACAAAAGTGCGGACTCTGTCTTGTTTTGTTTAAACCAGAATGAGTAATCAGTTTCACCTGACACACTATATTAATTACCTTATTGCAATTTTTTTGCAGTTATTTACCGCTTCTAGTTCTTTGTATCTTTATGTATTGCACCACTGTGTGCTGTATCATTACTTTATTGATTTTTTTTTACACTGGATGATGTGGCAATTTGTCGCGATCTTTTTATGTTCTACAAAATTGACGTTTAAAAAATTTGCAGTGATTAGATTAGTAAAATATGACAAAAGTAATGCAAATAGGGACAGAATTGAAAAATAAAGCTACATGTATTCAGTATTCTTAGAAATGTGCAGTATATTACCTACCCTTGATATGATCGTTTTGTTTTACTTTGATATTTACATTTTATATTACTTAATATGTATCACAATATTTATGTTTGCTAACAATAGTGTTGGTTTTTTTATTTATTTATTTTTTTAACAGAAAAATTCAGTTGAAGGATCTTTTTATTTCATGTCCACAAAAAGGGGCGAAGATTAAATTCTATAAAAAAGTACATTTTAGTAGTACAAAGTTTTAGCTGTGTCCAATCAGAGTTTGAGAACAATTGCTGTAGGTTTGTAGGCTCTTGGCGGTGTTGCTTCCTCCGACACGGAGTTAAGCCCTTTGCCAGTACACAAGCAGGCTTGGCAGCTGCACGTCTTTCTCTGTCCTGGCGCATCAGAAGGTCAGACAGGAGTAGTCAAGCCCTGACCTTTACCTGCTCTGTACTCTTCCTTTCTTCCTCTGTGCTTTTTTGGCAGCTGCTCCACTTCTCTTCTTCCTTCTTCCTTGTGTGCGGTGTTTAACACTCACCAGGGCCAAGAGGAGCAGCTTTCTGGCACAAATACGGCGTGCCTGGCCGCCATCGCTCGGTGCTGGCCCTCACACCTAGAGCTCGGTTATCACACAGATGAATTCCTCCTGAACCTGAACCTGGTTTAATCCAAAGAGTATCAGAAGGTTTGTTAGGTTTCTGACCTCGGGTCATTGTAGGAGTACAGGTGGCGTGTGAAGATGAAGGCTAACGGCTAGATGAAGCCTGATCTGTTGTGTGTGGACATTGCAGCGCGGTTGCTAGGCGGAAACAGCGAGTTCTGACCACTGCTTGACGCAGCCTGGTTATTAGTGGTCATCAGATTGGCTTCCCTTAGGATCCAGAATGCACAAGCTGCAACCTGAGTGTGGTGAACTGGGCTGCGTCCAGGCTGGTCCCGGAGTGTGAGAGCACGTGTTTGTGGTCAGTCATTCTAGCCAGCTGTGGTCTATATTACCCTCACACTCCAGACCGCGGCACATGGACCAAGTCGTGTGTGTGTGTTCAATTGAGGATGTTTGGGCGAAAGTGTGAGTGTGTGTGTTCATGTGTGAACTTCTTTTTGGACCTGTGTCAGGTGGACAGCTGACCTGTGCAGGCAGAAATTGTAGATTGGACCTTTCAGAAATAACTGGTTTGACTTGCTTATCACTGGTTTGCTTTGTAATTCTGCTTCAAACTTTCCTCTAGTCTCTTGTTACTTGTGCACTTAAGGCACGTGAGTGAAAGCCTTTGTGGTCAGTCTCTCCACTGGAAAGCAAACACTTGACACAAGTGTTTAACCCTTAATTTTAAATATCTGATTTTCATGAGCACATTCTTAATAATTACATTATCTTGTTACACTGTTGGAAAAATCTTGTCAGTACTGTATAGGCTTGCATTAGAGCTCGGTTTAAGAATCTCTTGTGAACTGGAAGTGCTTAATATCACGAAGGCACTTAGTGTGTTGTTTAAGGCAGTTATATCCTTTATGGATAATAAAAAATAATCAATTATCAGATGCATCACAGGTCTCTTGGCAGGTCCTGTACCAATGCGCAAAACAGCATAATCAGACTTAATCAGGCTTATATATAATATATATATGTGTGTGTGTGTGTGTGTGTATGTATATACACTACCAGTCAAAAGTTTGGACACACCTACTCTCTTTCATAGGTTTTTCTTTATTTTTTTTGTTTAAAAAAGTGTAAAAAAACAATGTTTCATATTTTAGATTCTTCAAAGTAGCCACCATTTACCGTGATGATGCAATCGGCATTATCTTAACCAGCTTCATGACGTCGTCACCTGGAATGCTTTTCAGTGAACACGTGTGCCTTGTTAATATGGATTACTATAGTTGTTCTATAGGGCTGTTTACTGTATTTTGATCATTTACTATTTACTGTTGCTCTCAAAGTTATTTCATTTTTGTCATTAAAAAACAAAAGTATTAGTAAATGAAAATAATGTGTGACTTATAAAATATTGACTTATACATTCACTCTGGATGGGTGTAAAAGCAAAAGTATCACGTCATGATATTTAAAGGAAAATGCACACAATAATGTGAACAGTTCAGATTTTCTAATAAGAAAACAATAAAACCATTGTGGTTTCTAGTTAGGTGATCAAGTCCCTGAAACCACAAATATCTGTAGATTTCTTGTGCAAACGATCAATATTACACATAATTGTTACACTGCTCGACCCTACCAAAAGATTGATATGAATGCCGTAGGATGAGTAAAATTAAATTAAATCGTAAACAGTTAAATGTGGATATATATTTTTTTAAATATATATTTAATGTTGAATTTAATGATAATGAATGATATTATCATGTAGTTAAAACAGCATGTGGTCATACTAGGAGAAAAACATAATAAAATAAAAAATTTATTACATTATAATGGCCAAAGATTGTTTTATACTATTTTTTTTTTTAGAGATTCCCAACTCCTCATGTTGAGTAACACTGCTTGTATTGTTCAACTCTAGAAATAGATTCATATGAGGTACTAATATTGCCGTGTTTTTGTTAGCTGTGTGTGTGTGTTTGTGTGTGTGTGTGTGTTAACCACTGGTAATTGGCAGGTGACCTGCAGCAGGACCTGTGAAAGGAACCCATGGAGCAGGACAATGAGTCCGTCCCTGAGGGTCAGACCCCTAAGCACCCATCCCTCACGCACAAACACACGCTGATGTCCAGACAGCAGATGATTCTCGTAATATATTCGTCAGCTGTCAAAGCCGATAGTCGGCGTCTCTACGATAGTCTGCGTTTAACTAACATCACCGCGGTCGTCTTGTACGTGACATTACATTGATCCAGGATCCGGCACCGATTATAGCATCCCTCTCCAGTCTCGTGTGTGTGTGTGTGTGTGTGTGTGTGTGTGTGTGTGTGTGTGTGTGTGTGTGTGTGTGTGTGTGTGTGTG
>JAQQZR010000014.1:12684757-12711307 GCA_030068235.1 Notoglanidium macrostoma
TGTGTGTGTGTGTGTGTGTGTGTGTGTGTGTGTGTGTGTGTGTGTGTGTGTGTGTGTGTGTGTGTGTGTGAGTTGTCTTGACATGGTTGGGACTGACCGCCGTGTCAGTGGAGACTTCATTACGGCCGTCTGTGGCACACGCTGTCCATGTCCAGACAAGACTTCTCTAATGAGCTTTATCACACCACTACCAACATCCACATGCAAACAAATACACACACACCATAACAACAAAGACCTCTGGCACTCAGGAGAGCAGCCATTATCAGCCCCATCACTGTGAACCGGCTAAAAATACCCAGCAGCTCCAGGGTGAGGTTAGACTTATTGCCGTTTGCGTTGCGCCTTTTTTTTAAACCTGTAATGGAAGATATTCAGAGGTAAAGTGTTTGTGGGGAGTGTGAACACCTGTTCGAGGGTCTTTTATGCAGTATTGATCATTACAGCTTGTGCAGTAAGACAGCATTGTACACACACATGCGAAAATGTATATTACACACACAAAGTGATCAGTAGCAGCAGTGCGGCACTTTTCATTCATATCTGATACACTGAACCGTGTTGCTTCCTTAATGAAAGAGAATCACGAGGATACAATATCACAATTGTCGTCTTTTATTTATTTATTTATTTTAAGAAAAAAGTGTTTTCTGTAAGTAAATTTGGAATGGTTTCAGAATGACTTATTTATTTTCCCACATTTTTATAACTGAAAGTTGACTCAATCTCATATTCAAGATCCACAAAAAATATCCCGTCCTCAAGTCTGGAATGTTTTCGATTCATGCCCCTGTAGCATGTTCAGAATCTTTTCTTTCACTCTCTCTTCTCAACACACACTAATGTAATGACTCTGTACACCAAAAAGGTGACTCCAATATATTCATATTCCTATTGGAGTGGAGTAGGATGGCCTCAGATTCTCCACTCACAGGCTTTGGAGGAACTTGTATATTTTGTACACTTTTCTGGCCCCAAGCTTCAGAATCTTGAAGGCTGAAATGAGATTTTGGAACATGCCTGAAAACTGTTCACATATTACCATATAAAAATAATACCATATTAAAAAGGATCGTTAAGAGTTTCATTTGGACTAGTAAAGATGATCTTGTTCATCTTGTGTGTTTGCTGTTTTTGTAGTTTATATTTAAGTTAATGATTATTATGATACCTGGGATCCATCTCCGTCACATTTTTACAAATGGAAATTATATTACATATTTAAATAATCATATGCTCAATAGAGACTTGCTATATATTAATGACTAACATATTGGTTATTAAGCACATTTATATTAGGTTTTTCCCCCCTGAATATTGTATAAATCAAAAAATCATAGTCCGGGGATCAATATATACACCACTGAAGTTTTGTTTTAATTTTGTATTATTATTTTAAGCTTGTAACCTTTGAGTATATAGGTATATATTTTATGCTACATGGCAAGCATGATGTAGTCTAGTTGAAGTGCACTCTGAAGATGATGTCCAGCAACCGCCTAAATTAGCTCTCATCTCATTCTTATGATCGTCTTTCGTTATGGGCATTTGTGTCTCACTTGTCTGGTAGGATCAGTGTGCTGCCTCTTTTGGTGTGTGTGTGCGTGTGCGCGTGTGCACTGTAAATCACTGCTGAATAAGAAAATTTTTAAAAAGTTAGCGAAGGGATTGAGGAAGTGCAACAGTGTGTGATCAAGTGATTTGTGTAATATGTGGATTAGCATGACTGTACATCCACAGCTGTCATGTCCACATCCCTGTAGAGTGCTCAGGGACTTTCAAAAGATCAATAACTACAATCTCAGCTCCTCCGAGCCCTCAGGGTAGTGCATGCATGTGCGTGTTTGTGTGTGTGTGAGGATGAGATAGTGAGACTGAGAGTTCTGTCCCCAAGCAGCCCCAGAGGGACGACGGACAGCTCGAGGCTGCAGAGTTATTGATTAGACAAACAGAGGCTGGTTTTAAAGCCGCTCCCGCTGCTGACTACATGCCTGTTATTGACAACTGTGGGAATCTCTCTCCGCCCTACGCGGCCATCTCGTGCCGTCCCAGCATGCTTCAGCGTGCCCTTCCATCCTCGTGCAGAAATTCTAACACCGTTTGCTTGTCTCTTATAGTGCACTCCTGATGCACGCTTAGCTAACTTCATGATTTATCCTTGATGGATATTTTTTTGCACAGCTGTAGAGAGTACTAATTGTACGTAACCCCCCCCCCCCCTTTTTATTTTAGTGTAAAGTATAGTCTTAATAGATTTGAGTCCACTTCCAGGAAGTGTTTTTATTTACTATATAAACAAATGCACATTTGTGTTCTTAAGGTTGTAGATTTAATAATTCCTCAATAAATTAAAAAAGAAATAATTCGTTCCAAAAATATATGTCCCATTTAAAAAAATGTTTGTTATTTAATGAAGAAATGTAAAAGTTTCAACTGAATAACAACACTGGAGCTTATTCTGATCGTCAGGCATTCTATTTTGGACAAACCTGAGAAAGATGAAGCAAACATAATGTATCTGTGTCGTACAAAGATAGCTTTTTTATCATAAATTCCTTTCATGGATGTTCAAAGAAAAATGTATTTGAGCATGAACTTTACAAGCAAAACCTGTATTTATTTATTTAAGGCCTGCTACTAAGCTCACAGCCAGAGAGCGGGTGGCCAGCCTGATCCGCTCCGAGTACACCAGCGGGATAGACGGAGAGTCCAAGTCCAAAAAGAAGAGGAGGAAGAAGAAAAGAAATGCAGAAGATGAGCTGACAGAAGGGTGAAAGAGATAGTGAAGCAAAGTGCCTGAAAAAAATGATAGACTCCTAGATGGAGCTTTAGAGTTACAGGTGCTGAAACCCACTTACCTGTATCATGGCAAAGCGCCATGAATATCACCATCCTCATCATCTTCATCACCAAGTGCCTGAAGAGGAACCGAGTTCTGCTGTGTGGAAGGTTTGTTCATTTGGAAATATGTGCGTTTAGAAATGTGTAATGCATTTTTTTTTTTTGCATTACTGGAGCTGTTCGAGGTCTTGGATAAATTGTAAAATAAAACAGTTTGAGATTTGTGCAGTTTTGTTTCTTGAATTTGTCATGTGAACAAACAGCAGTGCATTCCTTGATTTCAGGACCAGGAATAAAAATGTTCTAATTTATAACATTTTTACAAAATCTAACGAATTTATATTACTTCCTGCTTAAAGTTAAAAGCACTGTTAAAAGTCTCCGACACATTCATACAATGCTGTGAAGATGACTTCAAAAATAATGACATTAAATCTTTCTACTTAAAAGAAAAATACTGTGATGTGCCCTAAACATTAATAAACTAAACACAGTATTTGGTGTTTTTCTTAAATGGTAGTCGCAGTTACGATTCATGCAGTTTTATAAGGAAATGAGCTGTAGGTTTTATTGAGCGTCTTGGACAATCTGCCACGCTTCTTCTGGAGACTTTGACTCTCGCTCTTCTTTTTTTTTTTTCTTCTTTTTTGCAGCAAAACCCAGGAGCCTTCATTTGTTGGTTTTACATAACACGTTGCTTTCTTTAGTGTCATTTTTCAAATACATTTTTTTTTTTAAAGTAATGTTTGGAAATTTTAAATGTTTTATACTGACTCTATAATGCAGAATTCATCAAAAAAAATTTCTATAACAAAATTTGTACTAAAAAAAAAATTGGGTGCCTAAGACTTTTTCACAGAAGGCTACTGTAAATCAAAACGAAAAAAAACCCAAGTTTGCTCTTTGCCTATAGCAGCTGACTAAAGGATCACAAACATTAATTATATACCGCCGTAAATTTTTTTGTATTTTATTTTTATTTTTTTTACTTATTTATAATAAGAGTTTTGATCAGCCTTTGTGGGCTGCAGTGTCTGAACTCTGAAAGGATGTGTGTATAGGGTGTATAGGTTTGTGTGTGTGTGTGTGTGTGTGTGTGTGTGTTTGGCAAGGCAGAGCGGCCTCGGGTTCGCTCACCAGCTGCTCCTGCTTTAGCACATCACGGTGCCGCTCACCAGCTGTTTATGGAGCTCTGATGCGACACCAATAAAATAGTTGACGCGTCACAAACAGCTCCGACTTCATTACTAATGACTATGTCACCTTACTACTCTACCTGTTGCCATTTTTCAGCCTATTTAGTAGCATGATCGATCTGACTCTGACCTGCATATCCAGAGGCGTGTTTCTCGTGCTTAAACACCTTTGATGTTATGCACGTCGTTTTCCAGCTTCTGTTTTTTTTTATTTTATTTTTTTATTTTGACCATAAATTAAAGAATATTGGACTAAGTTACTTAGTGGCTACTTGGTGATAGAGTTTCTGCGCCGATATTTTCAAGTAACCGGGACTCCGCAAGCTTAAAAATACTGTTTACATAAATTAAAAATTTAAAGGGAAGACCATGAAAAAGAAAGAAGAAAATATTAATAATACTAACCTTAGTATTATTATTATTACACACACACAAACAGCATATTCACAAACAACCCGAACTATCCCGAGTATCATTTACAATATAATTTTATTCATATTTTTTATTACAAAAAAAAAACTTTTGGCGTCATCAACAAAACCGTTTATAAACTACTGATATCCACGACACAGTGACAAACAATTTGCGAAGTATTATGCCATCAGTGGCATCTTTATATCTGGTAGCCCCCGAAAAAAATAATTTAAAAGAGAAAATAATAATAATAATAATAATAATAATAATAATAATAATAATCAGGGATGTATGTGGCAGGATGTCGCAAATTTACTAGTATTTGGAATAATAGAAATGTAGCCTACTAAATGTGTGTGGGTGTTAATGGATTGTTTTAACATTATTATTATTATTGTTATTATTATTATTATTTACACATTCCTGTTCCTATAGCTTGGTTTTTGTTTTTTTGTTTGTTTTTGGGTTTTGTTTTTTTTTGTTAGTTATTTTAAATTATTTGGCTGACAGTTTCTGGTAATCACACAGCTGAAATCTGAAATATTTGGTTTGTCGGACCATCAGTTCTGCCATTACAGCCGCGGCGCGCGGCTTCAGCAGCCAATCAGAAGGCTTCATTTCACCTCTGATGGAACTTTATACAAACTTTGCAAGCAAGTTTGTGCAGTGGATGATTTTAAGAAACGCGCATAACGTTCTTCTGCACGTTCACCTTCGCGCGTGCTGCTGTTGTCCAGCTGTGAGCCGCGGCTCACTTTGTCCCTCCTGAGGATCCTGAGCCGTTCACCGCTGCGGTGTGGGTCTGGGTAACGCGGCGGAGAGCGGGGACATGTGCGTGGACAGATGCGGGGACAGTTGGGGCTCAGCTCCACCCTGCAGCAGGACTCTGGGAATGAGCGGCCTCTGGAGAGCCGCAGGTGCCGCAGTGGCTCCTCTGTATAAATACAGTCCCGCTCCCGGGTCCAAACTGGACACCAGGCTCTGGGGGTAAAAATATGGCGACGGGAACATTCTCTGAAGAGCAGAGTAGTTTCCTGCTTCGGCAAGGAGCTCCAAACCAACTGCCGTCTGTCGCTTCCACTTTGTCCTTGACGGTTAAAAAAAGAACAAGATCGTTAATATTAATAGACTATTGTTGTTGTTTTTTGTTTTTTTTAACTCTTTACGCATGAGTTATAAGTTAAACAATAAAGTATAGGCTACTCTAGTTTTAAATTATTATAGGAGATTATACTATAAATGTTTATCTCTGGATGCGTTTTTGTTTAGCATTTGTAAACCCATCTATCACTCAGCAAAGAGCTATTTTCTAATAAATAATTCATAATTCTAGCAATTGTGTAATTACAGCTTGGCGGCTTAATTATTAATACGCACGCAGCAATTTATTATTCATGCCCAAATATGTGAGCTCTTACTGTAAGCCTATGAATTCCGTTTATAGGCTACAAATGTTATAGCTGGGGAAAAATAAAAATTTCATGGGATATCTTTTTACAAGAAATTGTAAGTTGTGATAATGCACTGATTTATACGCTGTATTTATATCCGACAATTACTTATTTGCGCCGACAATTCTTTTGCAACCCGCGCACTGGTTTATATTTACAAGCAGGCTACATGCACGACTTTTACCATGGTGCTCACCTGCGGTTCTGGTACCAGGTCTTGACCTGCGTGTCGGTGAGGTTGAGAGAGGCCGCGAGCTCCATGCGATCCTGCACACTCAGGTACTTCTGACGCTCAAAGCTACGCTCGAGCTGCGCGAGCTGGTGGTCGGTGAAGGCCGTGCGCGCTTTGCGGGGCTTCTTCAGTCGTGAGGACGGACACTCTCTGCTGCTGGAGATTTCCCGTTCTGGCTCATCTTTGGCTGCGAGAGAAACAAAAGAAAAAATCAAACATGATAACTCCCCATTTCGAGAAAAAAAAAATCCCCAAATATATTTTTTCATTTTAAAACCTCGTTTTTGATACTGAAGTCAGTTTCTCACGTCAGTGTGTTTATATTTGTATTTTTGTTTACTTTTTGATAACTAAATTATTTTGTCTCGTGTAAAGAGTAGTAAAGTTCGAGTCGGATTTGGACAAGCAAACAATAATCCACTTAATTGGGTCTCAGGGGGACGAGGAGCTCAAACAGTCTACAGATTCTACAGAAAAGATCTCAGAGTTACTAATCTGATTAGCAGACGGACAAATTTGCAGTCAGTCGCCCAGAAATTTCAATGGTAACAAAAAGGCGGACTATGGCTATATTTTGATCTCCGCAAATAAATAAATAACTAAATAAACAAATAAGTAAGTAAATAAATAAATAAACCACGGAATAATTTGCGCGCTATGTAAACGCACTTATATTAATAATAAACAAATAGCCTCAATACATAAATTATACGCAACTAAATGAATTCTAACCATAGCTGTTTAGCGGACAGTATTTTATATTCAAGTTTATAACACATTTGAGCTGAATGTGTGTACTTTACTGCTTGTAAAGAGATTCAGATATGTAAGGCATTTCAAATAAAAACTATGCACGTGTAAATAATTTACTCTATAGAAATTAAAACCCTTTTACGGTTCATATTAAAAACAAAATTTTGTTTTAACCTCCAGGAGGCATTTTTATGGATTCTGAGAAAACATGAAAAGATGCTCCAGTAAGATTTTTTTTTTTTTTTTTTTTTTTTTTTACAAAGTAAATCCATATAAAACCATTGATTAAGCTTTATATTGCGTTACATTTCAGAGAGCTAGAGTTTCCATTTTAGACTTTTTAATCTATTTTATGAATTTATCTTAATCTATAACAATCCATCTTCTATAAATTCATCTCTGATATAGAATCCACAATAACTAATACAGTTCCTTATGGCTTGATAGATCTAATAAGAAAAACAAAACTTGCCTATCAAATACTAAATACGATATGGAATTATTGCAAATTAAGATGACGTGTATAAATTGCACATGTAGCCACACAGCATTTTATAGCTACTATCGAAACAATAGAGAGCAATATTTAAATTGCACATGTATATTCTTGCCGAGAGATTGTATAATTTTGATCAAACTTTAAATTGATGTATTTTCGGTCTTTGAGCTGTGTTTCTGTCTCTTACCCCGGTATTCGCTATCTGATGATGAGTTGCTGTGCAGTCTGTCGGTGTAGTCCTCGGGCTCGCGCGCTGAGTCTCCGCTGTTGGTGTACGGCGCGCACGCGGCGAGCGGCCTGCAGTCCGCCAGAATGTCCCGGATTAAAAAAGAGGAGGTGACTGTCCTCGGCTGAGACATCACTAACGGAGACCCGGGGTCAGACTCTCGCCTCGGGGACGGTGGAGACGAGCAGTCACTGTCCAGCTCTGAACGCGGGCTGGAGGCTGGAGAGCGGCAGTCTCCTGTTAAAGCACGCGCTGTGGAGACGCGCGGACTCGCAGGTCTGTGTGAGAGCAAAGAGTCGATCCCAAAACTTGAGCCGTTTGTTGGCACTTCCATTGTACAATAAATACAGCGAGGACAGAGTAGCAAAACAGTGCTTTCACACGAGCATTTGTGCATCAGGTGACGGCCAAAAAGTCCTACGTCTGGATCGACCTTTAATCGAGAAACTGAAGTTGAAGTATTTATCCTCTTCTTGACATTTCTTTTTGAGAAATCTCTTCTTGAGGAAATAAAAATTTGTTTCCAAAATCCCAATAAATACAAGGTTATTGACTTTCTGCTAAACTGTTCAGATCCGGCAATACAAGTGCTGCTTCTCAGTAAAGTCAGGCGCAGTTCCGGAAACCGAGCTGCGCGAGCCCGAACCGGAACAGCATGATGCTTTCAGCACCACGGACAAGTACTCAGGTACCGCACCGGCGCACGCTGATGCCTCAAATCGCTCGAACCAAATCCCCGAGACCGTCGATATGTCAGGGCAAAAGTGCCATTCAAGTCGAGTAGCGAGGGAAGTTCAAACTTCTGCGTGGACTGAACCAGTGTAACAGCGCACAGGAAGAGGCAGCGATCTCTCAGGACCTCCGGTGACATGCTTTCTTAAAGAGAACAGCCAATGGCAGGAGAGAAGGATGAGTTTAACGGTGTCCGTTACGCGCGTGTCCGGAGCGCCACGTTCCTATTGGCTGCTTCTTGCTTTCTTTTTTGGGGGGTGGGTGTGGGGTAACTGATAATATACATGTTGAGGGAGGGTAGTTTTTTCTTTAAGAGAAACACACACACATTTGTACTTCTATCTTTGTGAGGACAGTCATTGACATAATGCATTCCCCAGCCCCTTACCCTAACCTGAACCATCACAGCTAAATGCCCAACGCTTACCCCAACCTTAGCGATCACAACTAAATGCCCAACCCTTACCTTTACCCTAACCTAAACCTAATTCTAACCTGTGCACTAACACCAAGTCTTAACCATCAAACAGCCCTTTGAAGAAGTGAGGACCAGCCACAATGTCCACGTTTCCCCCAAAATGTTCTCACTCTGTTGGTTAAATACATTTTTAAATATGTCAGTCCTCAACGTAGCAAATGCAAATACACACACACACACACACACACACACACACACACACACACACACACACACACACACACACACACACACAAACACACTTTTTCAGATGCTTTGTAAATGACTGACCATCCTAATTGAAAGTAAATTAAAAACGCGAGGCTGGGCAGCTGCTTTAAAACAATAATTTAGAAAATAATAATAATAAAAAAATGTAAATAGTAAATATTAAAATATGTTTTTAGCAGTAAAAGACTTCTAAGCACAGTATTTGAATTTGCCCCCCTGCCCCAGCCAAGCTCTCTGGGCAAAGAAGAGAGCAAGAAAGACATATGTACATATGTATATACATACATACATACATACATACATACATACATACATACATACATAAATAATTACATACTTTGCTGGAAAAACAGACTAGTGATGTCTTATGAGCTGTGTAATGTATTCCCAATTATTGAATATAACAGTAGGCCAAAAACTTTAAAAGTGTTAAAAATATACAAATTTAACAATGAATTTATTCAATATTATTTTATAAAAATTCTTAGGAATTTTAGGAAAAGGTATGACCCCTAAGATTGCCCCTAACCCTAACCCTAACCTCAGTAGTCATAGCAAACAGAGCAGTGAAATGTTTAAAAAATGAACCATTTTAATAAGTGAGGGAATACTGAAGCAAAAAACAAAAACTAGTCAACACTTTAAGCAATGATTTATTGCATAAATGATGCACTAACAGCTGTGGCATTGACGCAAATCTCATATCACATTCATCAATATTGAGCTGAAATCACTAACACTGTCTCTGTGTCCAGGCTGTTAGACAAAATAAAACTGATCTGAAGGATAAACTGGGAGATTATATGGATAATAATCGGCCTGTCAGTCCACAGTGTAAGTGCCCTGTCCTAACAGCGCTCGTCTGGCTACCGAGTCCATGTAGTGTGCATCCATGGCCTTCTTTCGTGCTTCAGGGTCTCGGAAGGTGTCCAGAGCTGGTCCAATCTGCAGGAGGTAGAAAAGAAATAATCACATGACACATAAATATAAAACCAGTGTTGCAGAATGAGGTCCATGCAACATGCTACTGTACAGACTGTCTGGTTGTCCTAGACATGGTAGACTAAATTGGACTGTCACTAAGGATTCTGGTGAAAAACAAGTCTCTTGGCTTGTCAGGGGATAACAAACTTTTTGCTGTGTAGATGTTCAGTATAGTGCAGGCTGCTACTTATAACAGCAGACAGGTTCAGGGGAAGTCTTGGCTGAAACCTGTTCCTTGTACAATATGCATGTGTGTGTGTTTGTGAGTGTAAGCTTGGCTTGGTGGCAGGTGGGACACCACAAGAGCTTGATGAGCTGTAGTCAAGGTGGCGGACAAACAAAAAGGTGCAATATACACTCACCAACCATATTAATAGGAACAAACGCCCTAATTGATACAATTATTCAATCAGCCAATCATGTGACAGCACAATGCGAAACATCATTCAGATACAGGCCAAGAGTTTCAGTTAATATTCACATTAAACATCAGAATGGGGAAAATGTGATGTCCATGACTTGACTTTGTCAGAACGGCTGATCTACCTCCCTGAAGACTTTAGCTCCAGCCATAATTGTGCTCGCCTGACCTAAACATTGCATTAAGAAGTTCTTGATCAAATAAAAGGAAGAGTGTTAGATATTTATTGAAGATGTAACCTGCAGGTTGGTAGATCTCCAGGAGCAGGATTGGTGATGACTGCTCTACAGTTTATGCAGAAAAAGAGTCTTTGTTTTTGTAAAACTTTTGTTAGAGTTTAACAAAAAAGCATCAAGTGAGTGGCAGTTCCACAGGTGGAAGCGTCATCTTGATGAGAGAGGTCAGAGAAGAATGGCCAGATAGAGTTGAGCTGACAGGAAGGCACAGTAACTTAAATAACCACTCTTTTCAACCATGGTGAGCAGAAAAGCACCTCAGAGCACACAACCCATCCAACCTTGGTGCTACAGCATGCACAGGTTCACCATAACTAGACAGTTGAAGAACTGCTCATTATTGATGAGCCTGTTATACTGTAGGATAATAATTATCTGATTTGGATGCCATTCAAGACTGGTTTAGTTCTTAATAAAAATATTCAGGATGATAGAAACAAGTCATTAAAGGTGGAAAATGCTCCTCACAAGCACTTATTCCAGTAAAGCAGCCCAAATATTGTCAAAGAGGCAACAGGAAACTTACTGGTGTAACACATTTAGTTGAGAAATGTCTCCAACACCAGACCTGTCAGTCCAGAGCATATTATTCTATTTTCCTATTTTCTACATGTTAAAAGCTAGCTTATATTTGTACCACTTCTGAAATGCTTGATAGATGCTTCAAACGCTGCAAACATTGCTTCACTAAGCTTTCTTATCAAATCTAAAAGAGCAGCTTGTTCAAAGGAGACAAAAACGTCACTGCATCACTACGCTTTATTTATATAATTTCCTAGTTTGTTGTTTCTTCCTGCTTTATTTTGTAAGAAGTCCCTTCGTCTCTCTCTCCCACTTTTGGCACTTCAGTGCGTTTTTTTCCTTTCTTTTTGAATTACAGAGCAAGAACACACATCCCACCAAAGGCAGAAGGAGAGATGCTTGAAGGAGAACCGCAACACAAACAAACAGATGATGGAGGGGGAAGCAGAAAAAAAGCATTGCGCACAGGAGATGCAAACGTCGAACCCCGAGCCATCGGGAGCACGAGCTGACAGGCCATAATGAGTGGAGGTAAATCTTTTATAAGGTTAACGTTCCCTCCTCACCATCAGCTGTCATACAAGGCAGAATTTAGCGCAGTGAAAACAAGATGCAAGATACCCCCCAACCCACCCCACCCCACCTCAATCCCCAACACACTCATTAGAGCTGACTGAGGCTGGACGACAGGACGGGGAGACCACGTGCACCCAGCCACGGGATGTGCGGGTAAATTTCAGAGAAGACGTATGCAGACAGGATGGGATGAAGGTGAAATGAAAGCAATGGAGAATAGAGGTGTAGGGTGGCAGACAAGAGATAGTGTGTGCATGCATATGTATGCAGGGGGAAAAAAAAGGAGTGTGTATGTTTTGTAAGCATGTGTGTGCTTAGCATGTGTGTGCAGGAGCCGGGTAGCTCAGCAGGAGTCTGATTCCCTCATAATTGGAAGCACTGGGTATTGTCAATGGAGGATTTTCAAGCTTCACCGGCAGCCAGAGCTGTCAGGATGATCGGCCACACGACAGCGCAAAAGACCAATGGAAGAAGAACACTTTTGATTTAATTGGTGGCTTGAGCCGGGCCGATGATAGGGAGGGTGAGAGAGCTGGACTACTACACTGGATATGTGTGTGTGTGTGTGTGTGTGTGTAAACAGAATCTGGAAAGAAATCATTACTTTCAATGCTGATTTCCCTCCCATGCGTCCTCTGACCGCAAGCTGTCTTGTCAAACACACACACACACACGCACACGAGCGATAAAGTCATTATGCATTTATCCAGGCTTTGCCTCCTTCAAATCCAGGCTTGTGTATATAAATGAAACCATGAGAGGAGCTAAACTAAGGCTTATCATTACCGTCACTGATATACACCCCTCTTAACTGGGCAAACTCATCAAATAGAATTAGATATCAATATTTTCTTGGCTCTCAGAGATCAGCACACCTCAAATACAAAGTGATTATAGAGTTGTGTAACTCCTGAATTGCTGTTCAAAGAAGGAAAAGGAGGCATGAGTGAGAGCTGGGTGTCTTACCTGTTGGAAGCGGGGCAGTTGCCACGTGGATGGTGGTTCCTCCAGAGGGCGACTCTTGCGGAGGAGGGTGGTACGGGTGTCCTGGATCTTTGAAAGGTGAAACTGTGAGAAAGAAACAAGGTAGATAGATATACAACCTCATAGTCAGAAGGCAATGTAACACGATACCTCACTGCATTACATCACGAGAATATGTTCAGATCCTTTACACTAGCTCACACAAGTTCTTCTTAAGAGCTGACGGAACAATCTGGTTTTTTTTTTTTTACCAATTATTTCAATTATTGGTCTCAGTATAAATATTCTTGGAAGACCTCAGAGTTTGTTAAAGATTATACCTAGCATTATGGAGGCTATCAAAACAATTCCAGGACAAAGTTCTAGAGAAGCATCAGTCAGGGTTCGGTTATGAAAAATATCCCAAACTGTGCTCGTCCCACAGAGTACAGTTAAATCCTTTATTAAAAAATGAAAAGACCATAGCATAACCATGACTCTGCTTTGAGTGCGCAGGGGATCTGTCAAAGGAGCAAGCACTTCAGTATTATGGGTTCAGTAAAAAATGTGGAAATGTTCAAGACGTGTGAATACTTATGCAAGTTACTGTATCTGAGATGTCTTTATCTATATATACCATCATCCCCCTGAAGACATATGCCTCGAGATTACCTTCTTATTCTGGTGCTCCAGCAGCGCTCTGTCTTTGGCCTGTTGCTCCTCCACCCATTTACGACCATACTGGTACGCCAACAGCGCTGAGATCGGAGTGGAAGGCCTGCAGAGGATAAACAATCGTGCTTTCATTTGATCTTACCATCCTTCCATCCTTCCTTTATTCTTTATGCCCATCTCCCTGTAAGCGACATCTTATGCCAAGCCATGCCACAGCTGAGTAATTGGGGCCTGTGGTATATCTTAATTATGATCTCTGGTAAGATGCCGATTTACGGCTCCACCCCCTGCTGTTCATTTTATTGCATCATTAGTACACACCACATGTCTCAGTGAGTGCTAGATAAACATCCTGATGACTTTGGACAGAGATGGCAAAGAAAGCTCCAGGCCACAGTTTCATCCAAAGATGGAAAATACTGCCAAACACTGGCTAAGAATGGTGTGTTTGTTTGCTGCTACCTTTTTGTCACCTTCAACTCTTTGGTGTCTAATGTTATAAACAGGTGGAGCACTAGGAAAGCAGCTTTCACACTGAGATGAAGGCTTCTATAGCTACATGACGCTACTTTTGATGTGGTGAATATGTGCTATGTTTGATAGGACAGCCATGCAGGGTTCATGAGAGCAGAGAGGGTTCGAGAGAAACATAAGCTATTCTAGAAAACTGTTATGCCAAAACTTGAGTGGGTGATATGTAGGGAATAAAACCTTCTGGGATATGCTGTTATAAGAAAATAATCAATAACAGGATGATCAAATAATTTCCTATAACATCACATCCTGAAGTGTTTTGTTCCTGTAATATATTACATCAACACTTACCTTTTTAAATTAAAGAATGACATGCCATTTTTATCTGTTTAGAGTTACATTTAATGTTCTTTAACAGCCACAAAACAGTTATTTCCTGTAATCGCTATGAATCAGTTTATTATAATAAACTGATTATAATATTTGATTAATAATATAATAATATAATATATAAATATAATTGATTATAACAGGACTGGTCTGACAGATGATCTACATAATCTAAGACTAATAATTATTAGTCTTAGATTATGTAGATCATCTGTCAGACAAGTCCTGTTACTATTGAAACTACAACATATTAAAATTTCTGACCAATCAGAAATGAGAATTCAAACCACATTATAACATGAAACTTGAGGATTTATTAATAATATATGACCTGCATAACATTATTTTATTTCCACCAATCCAACAATGTATCGGCAAAACAGTAGTCCGAATATTTAGTTAGGTAATATTTTTATTTATTTTATTTAGCTGTAATGTATCTGTTGATCTTAGAAATATATTATTTACATGGAAATTAAGAATCCTGCAAGTAACAATGTGGCCAAATAAGGTTATGGAGCAACACAGAAATTTCTGATGATATCTGTGAAATACTCACAAGAATGTACAATCACAATTCTGATATTGTGTTATATGATCATATTGGCCAGCCCTGTTTTTTCTTTTAATATTTCAATGGTTCAAACGGCAATATCCAGTGGTAAGCTAAGTTTTACAATGAGCATTTCAGTAACTTAGACTTTCCCCTTGTGTGTGTGTGTTTCTGCTTTACATATGTGAATATACAGCATGTATAGTGTGTATTCTGCATTATACGTGTAGCGTGTGCAAGTAAATATGGCTGGGGCGACACTCTGCTAGCATTGTAGCGCTGCCTCATTAGGGCTGACCTTGGCATTGGTGAGTAGCATTTGATGGATAGAGAACAGGACCAAACAAGTCCCTGAGGAGCCATGATCTTATCTTTTATTGCTCCATCCCTTCTTCCAGACTGAACAGACACACGCTGGCCTCTCTCACACCCCATGCATCAAGCGTGGAATAAATCTGACACAGAGTAATGTGTGTGTGTGTGTGTGTGTGTGTGTGTGTGCGTGTGTGTGTGTGTATGAGGGAGAAAGACTGAGTTCATATGCGTTATTATTTTGAATAATTCAGTTCCTCTGCAACACCTATGTGTTAGAGGAGGAAAAAGTAAGGGTAGATTTATAGAGGGAGGGAGCTCGAGGCAGCGTTCACTCAGCTAGCTGCTGTGATAAACCTGCTTTTGCTCTAACTACAACCCTCATGGCATATCTCTGCACCACATTCACAGTCAGATGTCTTCCTCTGTAGATTTTTCGCTTTCCTCTTTCCAGTAACACACTTGTCCCCTAAACCACGTCTCTCTTTCAGTCTCCCGACTCAGAAGGTATCCCAGGAGCACTTTTACACATTATGAACACCCAGTTGCCCTTGGTCTCCAGACAAGATACTGATAATATGCATAGTGAAGCAGTTCATAAGATAACCACCTGACCTCTTATGCTCGGAGCTAAAAACAGTCTGAGTGTGGAATGAAAAAAGGAAATAAATGTGTGGTTGTGTGATAATGGTGCCCTTATGGACTAGTATTCCAACCAGGCTGTATTCCCACTTTGTTCCAGTGGTCCTGGCATAGACTCCGGATCATTTCAGGATGAAGTGTTTACTGAAGATGATTTTCACCTGTTTCCATTGGACACTAATTTGCCTTTTCCACCAGCTATTAACTAAGCAATGAGTGTTGGCTTTTACAATCTATGAGTCAATTGAGATTTATTAGTAGTCTAGAGTATCCGTTAAAGTTTGTTTCTCTTTTTAAATTCCTGTTTCTGGGTGCTTTATAAGGCAAAATTACATAATTTATTACACAATTCGGTTTTTCAGAGGTTTTTTCGCAGTTCTTACAGTACCTGTGATTCAGGTATAATCTCTAAATTCACTATGTTTGCCTACTATATAGTATATAAGCTTGGTGGCTTTGTAGACTTTACCTAGTGCACTAAATGCTGTATAGGACACCATTACAGATTCACTTAATGTTTTAAAATTTCTTGTTCATTTTTCCTTCCTTTACATAACACAGATTCTACAAGGCCTCTACTCTGCATAAACATACATGTAAAGTCTCAATGCCAATAAACTTGTGTGCATTATTCTACTTACTTAAGGAGAGTGAAAAAATAAAGGAGAAGCATAGAATTTTATCCTTAACACAGTGAGAAAGTATGGTATGTGAGTCCTTACGTTTGTATAATTTTTGAACATTTTCAGTAAAATTATGCTTAATAATTCACAATCGATCTATTGAAAACAGGCTTACCGTGTAGGAAGGCCGAATGTGATGTCCTGTGGTATTCGTGCTGGAGCAGACTTGGAGATTTTGGAAGCGACTGAGCGTTTGATATCATGAGTAGCGCGGTACTGCTGCAGCTCTTTGGCCGTGACCAGGCCAGACTTTACACCTTCACGATTCAGAGCCACAAAATCCCGCTCTGGCTTCCTGTGCTGTGCAGAGCTGGAGAAGGACAGTGAAGGAGTGTGCCAGCTGGAAATGGCTGAGAGCAGACAGACACAAGCCAGAGATCAGCAGAGGAGCAAACATACACTGGAGATGTCAGATAAATAATGCTACATGTACTCACAGTTTGGAAACACAGACTGGATACAAAGGTCTCTAACGGTTTAATGGGTGGAGTTGAATAAATTTAAGAAGCCCACCCCAATTTCCATCCATGTACACAAAGCATGCTACTAGTTACCATTAGCAAGCACTGCGATGATCACTTTCAAGCGCACTCAGACATTCAACTGTTTGAAAGCCAAGCTACAGCTATAATCATGCAACTTCTCCTCACAATGATTTAAGGGTGAAGGGGTGCTGGTGCGTGTCTCTAAAATGACTGAAAAGAGGCCGTCCATAAACAAACATCCCGGACCAGAAGGCAAGTTTACAAACTGTCTTTTTCCCCCAGTTATGTAATACACTTCTTCTGAGACAGTAGCTTAAACTATTTTTTTTTAATCATTTTTACATAATTTTCCACATTATATGAATTAGTAAGAAATAAAATTTTTTTTCCCTATTGCACCTTTAAGGTCAGTGTTTATTAGACTACATGCTACCTACATACTGGCCACTGACATACAAAAGACCTTCTCTTCAACTCCCATCTCCCAAAAATATGCAGTTACTGTATGTGGCTTGGCTACAATAAATCCAGGGTGTATTCCAAATGTTCCCAATCCTGGGAGCCATAAATAAAGCACTTACTGAAGGTAAATGAATTAAAATGCCTATCTCTTTTTATTTTCAGACATTTGTTATTACTTCTGAGTGTCTATGAATAATATTTCAAGTCATTTATACACTTACAATGCATTTTAATTGAATACACTCATAGACCAATCAATCACAGTAATTATTCATATGATCTTCTATGTAGATAAAGTCAGTGATTTTAAACTATTTGTAAACTTAGTGGGAGCTTTTGATACAAAAAAACTACACTAAGTACAAAATTCCCTCTGTTTTGCTGCAACTCTTTACGGTTTAAAAAGCACCAAAATAAAAGAGCATCCATTTCCACTTTATATATGCATTTTAGTGTTCAGGCAGCACTGTGGATTTGTTTGCTTGTTGCTTGGCATTAAAGTTTGAAAAGAAACAGGTATAGATACTCAGGGTTCATTTTGTCACCTACCCTCTGCCACTCCACCATCTTGGTAGGTGGTCACTACTCCGTAGACAAAATCTGGTCCTGGATAGGACTGGCCTCCGGATTTGGTCTTCCCAAGTTTAGGCTATAGATAATAATAGGAAAAAAGTTATTATATAAAAAAGTTATGTCATTTTCTTTACTTCTATAGGGCTCCTTTGTGCTTGCTGGGCTTCTGGAAGGTTACAAGGTTCAAATCCAAGTACGGGCAATCTAATGCTGTTGAACAGGCTGTTAACAATCAATTGCTCGGCTCCATTTTAAGTCGCGCTGGATGAAAGCATCTCCTACAATAATAAATGTAAACACTAGGGAGTGGCAAAATGACAATACTTTTAAGCAGGGATATCAAACCTGTCCAGAAAGTGTGGGTGCAGGTTTTCATTACAATCAAGCAGGAGCTATACCTGATTCCACTTGTTTAATCAGTTGATCTTTGTTTCTAGGTACTTAGGTGTGGCTTCTGCTTGGTTGGAATGAAAATCTGCACCCACAGCGGCCCAAAAAAAATGTAAACACACTTCAGGAAAAGAAAGATTTGTATAAATATTTTAATACTAAATTTATTCAGACATCACAAGATTAATACAAGTTAGGCACTAACTAACTAACCAACTAACTAACTAACTAATCCTAACATTCTGGTCTCTACAATTACAAAAAGGTGCTCAAAGTGGTGGCCATTAGCTTCAAGACATTTATGTGTAGAAGTGTTCCTGAAGTGTATATACATTTTTTGACTGACTCTGTATTGGTTTGTTATCAAACTACCAGCAAAACAACCAAACAACCCTATTGTTCGGAGATGCAATATGTCTGTTTCCCAGGAGCCGAGGGCGTACAATCGACTGTGCCTTTAACACTCTCATTCCCCTGTCAATCACAGAAAACAATATTAAACCATCGTGGGCATCTGTGAGCTCATGTATGCGGAAGAGGGCAGATAGTGCTTTCGTTCGAGTGTGTTATGCCACCCTGTGGCACAGGATGTGCAGCAGTTGGAAAAGGTGTCTTTGGCTGGCTTCATGTCTCTCAGAGGACGCACATAGTATTAGCCTTCACCGTCCCCAGTTGGTAGCTTCCATATGATAGCGGAAAGCTGGCTGGTGGGTGGTGAATTGACAGGTGACCAAATTGGGGGGAAATCGGTAAAAATGTAACATTTAACAATTTTTAATGTTTAAAACTTTGGAAAAATAATTTGGAATTATTATTCTTTAAAAAGAATATTTAAAAAAATCTAATTAAAAAAAATTAATTTATTATGATATTCACATTATATTGTTATATCGCCCCGAACTACTCTATACTTCTACAACGTCAAGCGCCAAGGTCTCAGAATATCTGAAAGCTGTGAAAAAAAGTCAATGTATTATATCGCTGACTCTATACTTAACTTTCCACAAAACTGTAAAACGCATAAAAGCATACAGTGTATGTGAAAAGTAAGACACACTGATTACCATTTAAATTCACGAATGACTATGATCAGCACCTGTTAAAATATTTCTAGCGAAATTCACTAAAGTAGGTGATTATGGTAGCTTCTCAGTATGAACATGCAGGACTCAATCTGCCTTACTAACAGGTTGTAGTCCACTTACATCACATAATGCATGATTTACAACACAAGACTTGTAACTACAAGGTGAGTGACAGGTATAAAGCAGGGGAAAGGAACAGCGTGAGGCTGTCATTGAGCTGATATCTTGCCTGAGCCACTGGCTGCTGTTCTGTTGATATTCAAAGTAAAACACCTTAAGGCCTTGTTTAAAGAGTGATGTACTACAGATTAGATATCAAAACTGCAGCAAGGATGACAACTGAATTGCTGGCAAATAAGCAACAAGTAACTGATGATATCTGAGTGTTGCAGTAAAAGAACAGTTTTGATCCGGTGTTTCTTTATCATACTGTAACACGAACAAGCTGGTCTAAAAGGTAGTGTGCAAGCATGTCAATCATGATTCAGAGTTGTGAATATGTGTGTGCTTTTGTGGAAGACAATGCCCTGCTATACGAGATTGGAAAAGTAGAAGAGGGTCATCAATTTCTCTTGAACACAAAACTGTTGGGTTAGGGTTAGAAAAAAAACCCTTAAGGAATTTTGATTACCCTGAAAACTGCTGTGTTCTCAACTGTTTTCAGTTTAACTATCAATGTGTGAAAATGGATTAGATATCATTGGACCCCCCACAAATGATCCTCAGCCTTAGGTTTTGAGAATAACCCCACTGTGGATCATAAAGATAATGTTGTCCGCTGGATAGTGACCGAAATCTGCAGGATCTTGAGACCTTTTCTGATTCACACCCAGCCTGACCTGTCCCGAACCTTTAGTTAACATCTTTGCTGAAACACACTTAAATCTTTCTCCAATCTTAAAAGGCCAATCTTTGGGGTCTGTGCCACTGTGCTGTGCTTGGCCATCCCTTTAATCCTCTCAGCAATTTCAATCTGCAGATTGTTTTGAAGGGATCATTTAGAGATGCTTGAAGGAACGTGTTGACTGCTGGCGCAAAACGGCTAATCGGACCCCTCCGAACATTATTGTCCCTTTTCAGGACCAATAAATGCCTTGAAAGAGAAGGGGACAACAAAAAAGGCAAATCAGGAGGGGGATTATGTTAAACAAAAGCTCCTTTTATATTCTCATTTACTGGTGATCTGTCCCTTTATTGTGTTTTGATTAACCAGGCATGGACCTTCTGAAAAACAGGGGAGAATGGAACTGCTCCACAAGTGGGGTCAGTGGGAGCATATTATTCACACAGTCTTTAAGGGACCGAGAATAGGGCACATAATCATCCCTTAGTGAAGACACCCCTTCTGTCTGTCTTCAGTCTATTCCCTCTCGCTGGTTTTAATTTCGCCACGCCTTTGTCCCAGTCTTGCTTGTGTATGCTTTTAGGATTTGGCTCAGCTGAGCTTAGCTTAGCGCTGACCCTAAGAGTTTATCTGTGCAGTCTATGGTCACATCACTCTCCTATTCTCTCTCTGTCTCTCTGTCTCTCTCTCTCTCTCTCTCTCTCTCTCTCTCTCTCTCTCTCTCTCTCACACACACACACACACACGCACACACACATTCACATCCTCATATTGGCCTATCTTTACACAGGCTGTCCCTTTCAGATGACATCTGTGACTATCTAAGCAAGATTTAGACATTTAGACAGTCATAATCAGCCAGTGTACAGACTCCAGACTGCTGTGTCTTTTTATTACCACCCTCAGCGAGTAATCTAACCCTTAAACAGGAAGGAGTGGAAAACGAGCTGTAAAAAATAATTAAATGTTACTAGTTATCTCATTTGCACTTAAGTAAAACATTTCAACACAAAATATTTTGTATATATCAGATTTTGTGAGTTGTATCTCCGTCTCTTCAAAAAACACAATTTTAATATTTTATTTGATGAAGAGAAGTGATACATGTTTGTTTTCCTGGTCATTTACATCACACATACTAGTTTTTAAAATTGATTTTGTCATTTCTGTCAAGGTGTAGGCCCACCGCAACCTTCAGTTCTACCATTCGAGTTCATGAATAAATGGGCCTGGTTGAAGGTTATCATCACACTTATTAATCAGGTACATGCTGTTAAACATTTAAAATTAGTGAACCATTACAGTTAAAAAGTTCATTCACTTCTTTTAGTTCTGGAAATAATAAGATTGGATGGCATATTTATTTGTACAGGACTTTATCACTGATATGTTAACATGCAAAAATTAAAAAGATATCTTAACATGCAAAAATTTCTTCTTTTATTGGCTGATAATTTAGCTTTTTTTCTAGAAATACAGTAAATGCTTAAAACAAGTGATTTTTGTCAATAGACAAAAAACAAGTTAAAATCTAAATTTAATGGGAAAATGTGACCCTGACCAGGATAAAGTAATTACTGAAGATGAATTAATGAATGAGTGATCAAAGTATAAAGTCATGTATTTCAAACATTTTCTGGTGGAACACCTACCCTGAGACTTATAGATGTAAACAGGATATACATTTCTCAGTTCAGTGAATGTCGAAATTATAGTATAGATGTAGTACATAGAGATTTATATTTTAAAAAATGCCAGTGTATTTTAAATAGAAAATTAATTCATTCATTGATTGATTCATCTTAGGTAAGTAAGGGTTGCGATAATCAGTTTCAGAGCCAATCCCACTAATTTTGCAAGCAAGTCGGGAGAATTCACCCTGGGTGGTACGCCAGTCCATGATGGGGCACCATACACATGCATTCACATACTCATTAACATCTAGCCAATCGGTTTATTGGAGTGCTTTTGGGAAGTGAGAAAAAACAAAGAACCCAGAAGAAACTCACATGGACATGAGGACAACACGCAAAACCCCGCATAGACAGTAACCCGAGTTCAGGATCGAACTGTGAGGCGGCAGAGCTACCCACTAAGTAAATAACTAACTAAATAAATAAATAAAAAGAGAGAAGATGGAAAACAGAGATGATCATCCTAAGATTCGACACACAGTGAGTCATGAGCCAACGTCTCTAGATTATGTGGTTTTTGGAAAGAAGGCCCCCAAAATGTGCCTAGTTTCTGCAGTCACAAAGTTTGGTTTAATCCGTTCGGTTATTGCCCCTGAAGCCTCTCATCTCGTCTGACTCCTCCCTGACAGACAGGCACCAGGAGTTTCTTTTCCTGAGTCCCACACTGAGATGAGAAGTCGATGGTGATGATTAGAAGATAATGGCGAGTAATGCGTCCCGATCTGTCTGCGCTCATTCAGATCAGCGCCATCTGGTGCCTGGCCAGAGCACAGCAGGCTTAAAACTAATCTCCAGCTCACACTCTGTAAAAGGGGAATACTCTGTGTATTTGTGTGCATTACAAATAATAAATCCTATCTTATTATTAGAATTCATCGTGGTATGGAAATGTCTGTTTCTCTTTCGTTTCTATTTTACATAAAATGAGCACAAAGATATAAGTATATACAGTGATTATAGATTCATCAACTCTATTACAGTCTAATATCACATGCCAGCACAAAAGTGTTCAAATCTTACTTTCATTTCAAACAGTACTAATCATCCAGGCATAATGAGCCAAAGTGTCAATCCGTTTTGTTTTTTTTTAATATAGGCCCACATTAATTCATACACATGAAACTATTACGTTTTTCTATTATCACCACAGCAAAATCTCTGAATCCCTTCATATCAATCTATTCAACCCCAGCAACCCCCAAACACACACACACACATGCACAGACCTTCTTTCTCCTTTAAAATGCACACCCTTCCTATTATGAGTGGCTAATCCTGCAGCTCTGGGCATAATTGATGAAATGCTTCCAAATACAAGAGCAGCTAATTGGCATCATGTGTCTGGGTTAACTCTTACAATATAAATGAGTATATAATGCACAAAATCTGTCCTAAACTTTCAGTTTAAGGCAAAAACGCTGTTGAATTAGTTACAGAAATATTATAGATATAAGCCATACTGTATATATATGTATATGTAGGTTTGATAGTGTCTCTAAAAATTGTTGGATTTAAAACCTAAACATATATTTACATGAATATGATACGCCACTAGTTGTTGGTAAGTTGGTAAATCACAATGATGTATGTGTGTACCTTCCATTACTTCCTCATTACATTGATTCATCAGGTACACACTCATTATGTCTCCCAAGCAATGTGACTTATCCGCTCCTGCACTCCCTCAGCTATGATAGACTACACATGGGCAATGGTCACTTTACACAGCTCATTTGCATGGGGTTATTTATTACGTGAATGCTTTATGGTTTATGCATTGGGCTTTGTGCTTATGTATTTGTGTCGCTGGGTTTGCACCTACCCTGGGCCCAGCTGGATACCATTAATAATGAGCCAGTGCATTGCTACAGCATCCTTGTGGAAGATGAAATAGTTTGGCCTAAGAGTTAGTGAGCTTGTGAACCTAAATACATTCCTGACATACTCTGCGTTTACAAGATATATATTTTAGTTGCCCTTAATACAAATTGAGTTGATATCATTTCTAACTTTTTGCATCCTTGCAAGTCTGATGGATTTGTGTTCTGATCAATGCAGTACGTTTTGCTTACGTACTGTGCAGATGTAACGCACAAATGGTCTGCTTTCACCCTACACATGCTACACAGAACACCGTGTGCTTAAGCTAATGCTAATGAGTATGAATAGGAGGCTGCGAATGGGACCCAGCCGGCCTGCTGCCCAGCAGGTCCTATTCAAGTCACTGAGAACAACAGAAGCCCCAAATCTGCCCCCCTGATCTCTCATTTACTGGCCATCAGGGAACGCAGGCATGAAAATGGGATTTATTGGCCATGCCTCATCAAAAGGGAATTAAGTATGGAGGAGAGGAGAGGAGAGGAGAATAACATTCTTCCAAGTTCTTGTTTAGCTCAAGAAAACGCAGCCCATTTCATCATGCAGCAATAAAATGAGCTTACTTAGACACAAAGCCAAAGCTCTGGTCTAGACACATGTGCTACTCCATACAACTTAGTTCAATCCATCTCATGTACACCCTGTGAATCATTAGCACTGGTGTATATTACTGTGATATATGTTCCCTTTCCCAGCAGGACAGCCATACATCAAATCTGCCTGAAGCACACACAACTTCACTTATGATAAACTGCTCTTTTACACTATTCCAGGAATCCCACAGCAGCTACTGTACATAAAGTACAAAATTTTCTTATAGTATGCGACATGTCACAATACATCCTGATAATGTCTCAGCATTAAGGTGCGGGACGAGGCAATCGAACCTAGTGAGTACACCCTTAATCACTTTTGTTCACCATGGTTGCTCACTACAAAGAGTTTAATATTAAAGAACACTCCATTAAGTGGTGTACTTGCGCAATAGAATGCCATCTAAGATTCAGCACCAGAACTGGTTTGACTTGTATTTTCTTGTATTTTTCCGGTATTTTATTATCACTTATTCTCTTTGTTTTCTATATTAGTCTGATGCTTAATAGTTCACCCTGTGAACACACATTTTGCCATAAAGTAAGCTATATGGACTCATAAAATACTAAAGTTTGGAAGAAAGACCACTCTTAATGCTATGTCTTCTTCCTAGTCAACTCTCTATAAACCTCTTTCTTTCTCTAGAATAAATGAGTTCCTGCAACCTCTGTCCAGAAGAAAAGTCCTGGTAGTTTCCAACCTCTGTCTCTCAGAAAACACAAATAGTCTTTGGAGGTCCGAGGGTGAATGATCTGCATTACAGCTCAAAACCAAGCCACATGAGAGGAGAAACAGAGAAACATCAGGCAATGGCAAAATGACAAAAGCCTTAATCCTCACAGATGACTCCTCCATTGTTCCGGAGCAAGGCCAAAAGCTGTAGCTAAAACGGCTCACAATGGAAACGAACGAGAAATCCTTGATCTTGTGGGACTATAGCAACACGCACACGGTTCATTATCATAGTCATTTAAATACAGTAATCCTATTTTCTGCATCAGTCAAAAGGGGCATATCAAATAACCCTGGAGAACGGTGAGAGGCAGAGGAGGGGTGCGACCAGGCAAAGATCAGAATGGCTGGAGGAGTGTAAAAGGATGGGAAGGAGGTGGGGTGGGAGGACTTGGCTGTGTCAGGATATTATGTTTAAGTAATGCTGATAACGAATGGATAAATAAAGGATTGAACTTGCTCATTTTATCCTCCCTTCTGCTCCACTGGAAGAGTTGATGAAGTTGAAGGAGAATTAGATGAAGGATATGCTGGGAGGGGTGCTTAGCACTGTCATCTCACAGCAAGAAGATTTGGGGTTCTAACTTGCCGGCCAACTGGAGCCTTTCTGTGTGGACTTTGCATGTTCTTCCTGTGCCGGTGAGGGTTTCCTCCAGGTGCTCTGGTTTTCTCCAGCAGCCCAGAGACATGTAGATTAGTCAACTGGCTACTTTAATTCCCCATAGGTGTGAATGTGATTGTGAATTGTTGTTCGTCTCTGGGTTAGCCATGCGATAGATTGGCGACCTGCCCAGAATGTACCCCGTCTCTTGCATGAAGTCAGAAAATAAGTGGTATAGATAATGGATGGATGGATGGATATGTTGCGAGATGCAGCAGTGGAAGGCAAGATAAAGAGAAAAATGGGGGGATTAAATAGGAGCTATGTGAATCATTTTGAATAGTTAGAGGTCCACAAGTTAAGCTAAACCAGTAGCTGGTACTCGGCCTCTCAGACAACATGAGCTTGAGAATCTTTTGTAGCCAATTATTATTCAACTCCTATGATTTGAGGAAATATACTGCCATCTGGTGGTTGTATTAAATCTTTCAACCCAAAAGTTGCTTATAAACCCATAGGCCAGGGGTATCAGAAGCATTTTGAATGTGGGGGGGACACACTGGCAGGGTCCAGAAATCTTTTAATGAATTAGATGCCATTTCCTGAATTCTGGTGTATTTTAACGTGTTGTTAAACACCTAATTTTACCTACAAAAGTCACTTAATTCAATAACTATTTTAGAGACTCAACAATAAGTCCTCATTCAACTAGTCCATATTCATCAGCCTGTTTTTAACTGCTACCCACT
>JAQQZR010000014.1:12718193-12752411 GCA_030068235.1 Notoglanidium macrostoma
GTGTGTGTGTGTGTGTGTGTGTGTGTGTGTGTGTGTGTGTGTGTGTGTGTGTGTGTGTGTGTGTGTGTGAGTGTGTATGTGTTAGTTATTGAAATATAATTGTACACATTAAATGCAAATAATATAAATGAATACAAATATCAATTTGCACATACAGTAGGCCAATTCAAAATGTGATTGACGGCCATAAGCAGTTAGCCTGTTGGATGATCCTTAAATGGTCGACATTTTCCCTGACCATGCTGATTTTGTTGTTATTCCCAGCTTTCATTGCCAGCGAATTCCAACATGGTTATTCATTATTACCTAAGGTTTATCTGTATTAAGAGGATACTAAATAAACCAACAAATAAATAAAACGAATGTCTGGCTTGTTATTAATACTTTTGAAAACTTTAGATGGAGAATTTTGGCATTTCCTTTTGCATTTTACTTCCAGCACAAGTACTTTGTCAACAGAAGTCAGTAAAATGTGCTTTAAGCATTACGCCTGGCCTGTTTATTTATGGTACGTTTTCCCCACAACAGTCCATCAGGCGTCATGAATTAGCCCATCTTTATTCTGAGAGAAGTGTCCATCGTGAACGAATCGACTCTTTGAACCAGCTCTTTTAGAGGGCCGTCTGGAGTCGACTCACAACCGGTGAAATAAAGGCTTATCAATGTGTAAGTTGTCTGGCTCAGACAAATATACCTAGACTGAGCTTTAATCAAATTTACTCAAAAATAATTAAAATATAAATATCCGACACCACTGTTTAACCAGTGTTGACCCACTGTTTAAGGGTTAAACCGTCACTAGGAGGCGCTGCAGCCCAGGAAGTCTATGAACCTGATCTAATACCAACGCATGGTATCGGAACTCTGTACCAGAGCGTTACTTTGCAAAACTGTCAAAATTACTTAACTTTCGAGGAAAGTTTTCCAAAATCTGGATAAAAACCAGTATGTGAAATGATGTGGCTGTACCCCATACCACGTTCAAATAATTTTCAGACAGTTTAGCATAATGTATGGTTAACATTCTGATGATCAGTTAGTAATCAATCTGTTTATAGTCTGAAAATCTGAGATGCACAAATCTGGCCACTATTATAGACAGAACGTGAAAAATATGAAACTCTAAAATTGTACGGTTATATTTCAACCTGCCTGATAAGCTGACTTTATTAAGTAGAAGGTGAAAAAATATTCGAATTAAACAGTCAGAATTAACTAAGTATTTCGAAATATTTAACATTTTATTGATTTCTATTGCTTCTTAAACAGATTATTTAGGCTAATATATGTTATTATATTGAAATTAAATATTTAATTAAAGTGAACGCCAGTTATTTTTACAGCCACCTTTCATGTTTGCCTGCAATGAGCTGGATGAACCAATAGAGGTCAGTATTGTGTAGCAGAATTGCACATGCTGGGCTTGGTTTTTCAATGCTTGTTTTTGTTTGTTTGTTTGTTTGCTTGCTTATTTCGTTATTCGTTTTAGGGTATTTGTGGCCTACAATTGTTTTTATGCAAATATATACAAATGCAAATAAAAAATTCTGAATTTACCTCAAACATTTCCCCTCAAAACCATACTATAAAAAAACTACTCAGATAGCGGTGTTTGGCATTTAAGGTTTGCACAGCATTTGCAAACTGGGCCAAGACTGGCCTAAATGCAAACAAACATGTCTGAAAGTTGTTCAACATTTTGATTTGGGGCAAAAGTGTACCATCTCTACGTCATACCATTCCTGAGATAGAGCCTCATTAAGGCTGAATTGTGACTTTGTTCTACTTACGGCAGCCAGACACAGATAAGTTCATCACATGAGTTTATCTATAGATAAATATCATTCTGCTTATATTCTTTTGCACATTAACATATATACTGTATTTCCAGGACTAAAGTTGCACAGCCCAACTCCATATCACAATCTTGTTCAACTCTGCCTTTTTTCCAGTAGTGAATATTCTGATATTCTGTATTTGCTTTGAGTTGTCTATTATATTGGATATGTTCCACATGCACTAGCAAAATTAGTTATTATCACTGTCTTTATCTTTCATATTAATCTATTGTGCTCCTTCAAAGCAGGAGTTTTATGGAGAAGTGCAAGGGAGCCTGTTTTTTTAAAGCCTTAGTTTATGTGAACTGCACGCAGAGCTGAGCTTGGGTACTAAAACTTATTGGAAATGTAAATCATAGCATGGCGTAATGATAATGATGATAATGGTAATGATGATGTAATACAGTATCAAATTGATTTATAGAAAAATGCTTTCATTTTAAACTTATGTCCCTTCAGTAAGAGGAATTTTGCTGAATTTTAAAACAAATGTGTTCATTTTGCTAGTTGAACGACTTTACAACATCATCTGGACATCATCTTTACTACATCATTATATTTTTGATATAATTTTGATGTTGGAACTGACAAAAAGGAAATAATTAAAGTTGGTTATCCAGTTATTTAATTTAAACCCTTAGGAAACATATTTAGTTTTAATTGCATTTTGTTGAGAACTTCATATAACAACACATAGTCATCCCTTAAGTCTGTGAGGTTGGGTCATCCAGGCTTATGTAAACTTGCAGGTACCCAGAGGTGTTCGTTCTGCAAAAAAAAGGCCTGTAAGAGAGAGAAGGAGAATGGATGTAGAGAGAGGTGATATGATAAATATTTCATGTGTTCCTCTATGTGCCCTCAGCTCAGTGTTGTAATATTGATGTACCATGGGTCCTGAAGGCTGTGCTCTTAGCCCTAGTACATAACACATACACATACACACAATCAAGAATGTGTTCGTGGCTCTATAGTACAATGACCTTGATTCTGTCACAACCAAGGACATCAGCATTATCTTAAAAAAAGTGTATTAGGCTCATAAAAGAACAAAACAAAAACCACTCTATTGCATGAAAATTGGTGTTAGGAAATGCAATGTACTCCTGAGTTCCTAGGAAAGACTCCTAGTCCTCAACTGCTACTTTCTCAAGGACCATGAATTATTCTTTCTGTAATTCTGCACCCTTCCTCTGCCATTTTTCAACCACAAACCACTGCCTTTACCAAAAGTATCTAAACTCCCATATTTAGCCCGGAATCTCCTGCTATCTGCGGTCGGTTTTATTGGTGCACTTAACTTTCGAGGTAAAATGCAATACACATGGCTGCTGTCAACATGAGTTCACTTTACAGGAAGAAGAAGAGAGTAAGGATTACAGCTGAACTCATGCTTAAGCCCGTATGATTTATTGCTGTTGTATGCAGTAATGTTGTCCCCATTACTGGAAAGGGCTTTAATACTACAGTGTTACAGTAAATCAGTTTACTAAGAAACAACTACCTCATCATCATCATTATCTTTCCTCAGCATCCTCTGATATTGTCAGAATCATAAATGAAGAAGAAAAGCAGAGCATTTACACTATGACCTTTCATCTGGCTTTTGGTATTAGGTTTTTTTTAGGGCAGTTACATTAGATGAGGTCTGCTTAAGCTGTGCTAGTTTCATCCTGCCTTCTCTGTGTGAATGTCTCAAGGTACAGAACAAGAGACTGACAAACAGGACACATGGAGCAGAGAGAGAAGGAGATAGAGAGAGAGGGAGTTAGTGATGGATTCAAGGGGATGCCACTTTCCTGTTAAAATCAAATGAAGACAAATGACAGTATCATCCTTTAAAACAGAGGTTTATTTGATGGGAAGGAATTTCTTTTTAGATCGATTCATTTCCAAATGCTTATTCCTTATCCCAGGAACATGCACATACAGTACGGCTCAATATACCATATATACTGTTTTATGAGTATCATTCTAGCACATTGTCTGTACAAAAACCCTATTCAATGTCATATAATGTTGGCTTACACTGTAATGTATGCTATAATACTATTCATAAAAGGTCAATGGTCACAATTGCGATTTGATTGGATATCGGATACCACAAACATCAAATCAACATATTCTGTAGTAGGTGTAATTACGTTTTTTTCATTTTACTGGCTACCAGCTACTATGGTGAGTATCAGGATTAAACAATCAAGGTCATGCATTTTTCCTGCTTCTGTGTGAATGCCAGTAAGCTAAACTGTGAACTCAGGGATATCGACATGTTGGGAGACAAAGTGTATGAAGTTTAATGACATTTTCCCTATATTACTAGCATCAAGCATTTTAATGTTTTTCAGTGGAACTGTCATAATGGCATTTTATGACCATTAGTAGTACATGGTTATAAATTGAGTCACAATTCTCATTTTCTTTGTAAAGATCAATGACTTTATTTTATAATATTTCCTCATCCACCCAATGAAAATACATCCTGGCTACACTACTGTGATTCTTTCCATTGATGGATAGCTCTGTACTGGTGCTAGTGTTGGCTCAGAGCTGGTTCATCTTGCTAACCTTCTAGGAACTGGTTTGCTTTTCCATGGGCTAGAGCCATGTCATTACATCACTGTATATGTGTCCACTTTTCCAGCCATTAGCGCTGCTAACCCGCCCTGCTTACCCCACTAGCCAGCCACTCTGGGGCGTCTGGGTGGTTCCAGTATTATATGATGCTGATTGTTTGGGTACGTTCTCTAACTCTGGGTTCTTCTAGAAACATGTATTCATATTGAGATCATATGACAGTTTAATGGTACACAGGTCAACTCCATTTAACTAATTAGGTGGCTCTGATGGCAAGAAGTTACACCAGAACTAATTTAGGGGTTTCACATCCAATGTGGTAGATTCATGACATATAATGACAATTAATTCCATTTCATTTCAAGGTAACAAAGTTCAAGGGAGGGATACTTATGCAACTTGAATTGCTCATTCAAGCAATTATCCAAACACAATGCATTAAATCATACAGATAAGAGCTTGGATTGAATAGTTCAGAAACTGGTAATTTCCTGGGGCCAGTTGTACAAAACACCTTAAGTTAAGATTAAGAAATTGTCGGAGTTAAGAATTCCTTAAAGTAATATTGGTTGCACAAAACACCTTTAAGTCTTGTCCTTTTTAAGGTTTCCTTAAAATGTTAACTTACATATTTAATGTTTTCTTCTGATCTTGGTCTTATACTTAAGGAATCCCTTACAGTTTGTTAGACCGTTGCACAAATTACCTTTAGCAACCAAAGTAAGGAAAATAAATTACACTACCTCTGACTCTACAGTAACCGCAACATGGCCAATTATATGGCAATAAATGAAGTAAATGAATGCATCCTGAGAAGTTTAATTAATTCAATTACTTTAACAATTAATTTTCATTGCAATTTCCTCCCACATTTGTTGTTTTATGTTTGCTGCTATTTGTGGATCAAATTTAGTTTTTAGTATGTGCTTTAATTTTATTATATTACCTTTTCCTCCATTTGGTCTTCTTTTCTCCATTTTTTTTTTTTTTTTTTTTTACAATAGGCCAACTTTGTGAAGTGACAACAGGTGAGGCGGTAACAGGTATCACAAGCAGGCACGAGTGCAAGCAAACAGTCTCCATGGAAACTGTAGAATTTTACTTCGGTAAAATCTCCTTCAATGCAGTAAATCCCTTAATCTTTTTCCTTTACTAAGAAAAACTTTTAAGGGATTCTGTGCAACACCCTTAAGTAAATCCCTAAGCTACGGAGAAATTAAGCTTTAAGTGTCATACTTAAGGAGAAAATTGAAGATGTTTTGTGCAACTGGCCCCTGGGATTTTCATGTACAACAGTCTCTAGAGTTTACACAGAATGGTGCAAAAGAAGAAAAGAAAAAAAAAAACAGACAGTGAGTGTCAGTTCTGCAGGCAGAAATGGACAGACTGGTTTGAGCTGACATTAAGTTTACATTAATGCCAATAACTACACTTACCAACCGTGGTGAGCAGAAAAGCATCTCAGAACACACAAAACACAAACCTTCAGTTTTAGATTCAAATTTATTTCACATCACAGGTTACATAGTTACTAAGTAGAGTAAAATATTAAAGCTGGTACACCTGTCCTTCTGCAGATTCAAGCCCATGATAGCTTCAGATTGATCTGCTGTGCATTCTGAGATGCTTTTATACTGTTGTAAAGAGTGGTAATTTGAGTTAATATAGACTTCCTGTCAGCTCAGACCAGTCTGGTCTCTGATCTCTCTTATCAACATGGTGATTCACCCTCAGACCCTCCGATCAAAGGATGTTTTTCATTTTTCGCACCATTCTGTGTAAACTCTTGAGAATATTGTGTGTGAAAATCTGAGGAGATCAGCAGTTTCTGAAATCCTCAAAACAGCCCATCTGGCACCAACAATCATGCCACGGTTAAGCAGTTATCTGCTTACTGAGCAGTTATCAGCAATCAGTTAAAGTGCAGTAGTGTAGTGTAATTACACACCCTGAAACAGCCTTACATGTTGAGAGAGAATGCAGTGTTCTTTAATGGTGTGAGTGGTTTTTATTAAGCAGCTGTATCGCCTGTGATTTAAAACGGTAAAAATCTGTTTGTGTGTGCTCTGAAGCTGAAAAGCTGTCTACTTGAAGTTAGTATTGAAAAGAGACTGGCTTTGTTGGCTAGGGTCATCTTTTATGATCCTCGAACCATCTTCAGGCATTTCCTAGAGGAGATATCTTAGAGGGACTGATGCTCGCCTTCAATGATGCCCTGGACTGTTCATACAAAGCTCTGCAGAACTATGCACTCGAAAGCAGTGCAGTTAAGGGAATATGAGCTGCAACATCAGAAGACCACATCGGATCCCATTCCTGTCAGCCAAGAACAGGAATCTGAGGCACAGTGTTTGCAAAACTGGACAGTTGAAGATTGGAAAAAGACCAGGCAATATTTTTACCAGTCTTCAGCTGTCAAGGTTTGTGAGCTTATGCCCACTGTAGCTTCAGAACCCTGTTTTTGGCTGACATTTATTCAGCCTTAAAGCTGGGGCTTATTTGGTCATTGGGGATTTTAAAGCTCATTTGAAAGCAGAGAAAACGAAGAAGGAAGTCATTTTAGCAGTGCATGCATTAGCATGCTGCTTTAGGGAGAAATTACTTTAGGGAGAATGTTGTATTCAGTGGTGTTGTTGATGAAAGGAGGCTGGAAAGTAATGCCCCAAATGTGCTAGTAGTTTGTGTGCAACACAAATATGATCCATACCTAGATGTACAGAGTGAATGTTCTCTCTGATGAATTGTAGAATACAAACTCAAAATGTCTCCTATTTTTCCACTTTTTATAATGGAAATCAGCTAAACGTGATCTGTAATAGTTCTTAACTGAGCTAGTACTTTACAGCAGACCTGTAATCAGTGATGAGAAGAGAAAGGATGACACTCTTTGGTGAGGAACAGGTGTGTGTGTTTGTGTGTGTGTCTGGGAGAGGTTGTTATAGAGTAAGAGGTGGAAGTATAATGTGAAACAGGTGTCTATTGTCTGAGCCACATGAAGGTTGACAGATGCTCAGAACAAACACCTGGGTTTATATCATCAGGGACCAGGCCTCCATCACCAATTAGTTGAACCGGAAAGCACACACACACAGACACACACAGACACACACACACACACACACACACACACACATTCACACTCACACACACACACACACACTCATGTATACACATACACAGTCTCTCTCACACACACAGTCTCACACACACATACACCATAATAAGACACAATACATTACAAAAATGCAAGTACTATTGTTTTGATTATTATATTATGAAACATCCATACAAGTTCAAATGAATAAAATGGTGACATGGTGATGTGAATGAATTTTTCTAGTTAATATGGGTTAAATCATTTGAAAATGACCAAATACTGACCCCACCCCTAACCCTACCGAAACCGGTGCAAGTTTCTTTAAAAAAAAAAAGTCCAGGAGCGGTTCCAGCATTGTGGATGTGACATTTGGACTCATATTGTTCAAAGAAACAAAGGGGCACAATTTGTTCATCACACTATATTGCTATAAATAAGATTTTCACAGAAACTACAAATATTGTTATACCAATGTTCTTTGTGTAGCATAAATATATCCTATAAATAAGGGTGTGTATAGTTATATATATATATACATATAGTAATATAGTTATGGATGTGATTTGGTTGGCTGTGGAACTGCTGATAGTAATTTGCATTTGTGGCATATTTGTGGCATATTAGCTCTTTTCTGCTTCCCGAACATGCACATACAGTGTGTTGGAGTGAACACGATTCTTTCCATTTGTCATTTTTACACTCTTACACACAGTCATAATGTGTAACAACTACCTGACCTGGAAAATCCAACATCCTTTTGTTTTCAGTACTACATGGGAGCTGGAAGAGGACATTTGCTCAAGAGAGGTTCACAGACACTTCCCCCCTGCCATGAGAAAGAGACACACAGACTCCCTGCTGACCGCCGAGCTTGACAACAGCCCAGAGCTCTCTCCCAGCAGATTTTAGTCCTTAACCTCCAGTCTCTCCGTGCACACTCATTACGGTCATCATCATCATTGCACATGAGCCTTTGTGTGAAAGGCAGGGACCTCAATCTGTAACCTGGTGCCTTCTGTGGAAACTCATTACCATCATTGATAGATTAGAGGAGAACCTCAACCTGCAGTTAGCTTTCTTCACTGCTTTACACTTACATTAACAGTAACACCTGTACCCCTGCTCATTCTCGCAATTGTCCAATCAGTCGATACTATAGCAACAGCACAATGCATAAAATCATTTGGATACGAATCAAGACCATCAGTTATGCTGTGATCAGACTACACAAATTCAGCCTAATTTTGACATGAGTCGGGCCCAATTATGAACGTCAGGAATGACGAACAGGCCTTGTAGTGTGTCATAATCAAAGAACAGTGATGTGGAGTCTGGGATGCCCCACGACACCTCAATGAAAAGTCTAGCATGTCCGAATTTTTTTATTTTCTCACCTAGTTTAACAGTGTTCCTTGATATTCCATCTGCAGCCATAACTGACAATTTCTTGACCCTCCTTCTCGATGACACGCAAGTATGTAAACAATAACTGGTCAGAGTCAAACTTGTAGTGTTCCCAGTCTTCTGACCAAGGCACGGTAAGAATTTATGGCACTAAGATCACCTAATTTGACACGATGACCATCATGAAAGACAAAAATATCAGCTTGTCTGATCCCAGCATTAAACATTACAATGGGGAAAAAAAATCTCAGTGATTTCAGTGACTTTGCGCATGGTTGCTGATGCCAGATGAATTGTTTTGAGTATTTCAGAAACTGTTAATCTCCTGATATTTTCATGCAAACTTTTGCTTGAGTTTATTCATAATGATGTGAAAAACAAAAAACATTCAGCGAGATGCAGTTTTGCAGACAGAAATGTCTTATTGTTGACAAATGTCATAGGACACAAAGTCTTCAGCTAGCAGGAAGGCTAGGAGAACTCAAATAACCATTATTTACAACCATGGTCAGCAGAAAAGCATCTCAGAACGCACAATACATTCTCTCAGGTTCCACTCGAGTAGGATAAGAACTAGAATCTGAGGCTACAGTGAGCACAGATTCACCAAAACTGTACAGTTGAATATTGGAAAAAAAATAATCACAGAAATAAAGCAGAGACATAGAATGGAATCAAACTGGTCAATAACATTTTTTTACTACAGTGATTTTTCTAAACGTGGGTAATTATGTGAGCAGAAAATGAAGGAAATTTAAAAAAACAAAAACAAAGGCAACTTCAAATAAATTTAAATCTGCAAACCTATCTAATTCATGCAGTGTTCGTAGGACATAAACACCACATAAGCCCTTCCTGACAAGTCACATACATTCAAAATAATCACACTGTAATCTCAAAGTTGCACATTTCTTCTGGGTCTTAAATAAGTTCTGCTACTGCTTATAACATGTTTATGGGCAGTTAAGATAAGGTAATGTCATGATCTCTGATATACCATAATTATGCTGAGCTAAAAATTCAGCACTAACATTTTACTTGAAATTTATGTCATGGCACAGATGTAACTCAGTCAGATACCACTTGAAAGAAACTGGAACTGTTTTTATTTCTTCTTGTGCAGTATTTGTTTTTTACTTCCCCAAATATTAGCAAACAACCGCAATCCTGACCAGGCAGGTACTAAGAATTGCGGTTCATATGTGCTAATGAATATGGTCTTTATTTAAGCTTCATATCTGACAACTCACTCTTGACACATGTTAAAGTCGAGATTCATGTGATTTTTCTGTTGCATCCTTTAGGATTCTGATGCTCATCTCTAGTATCAGCCATGTCCTCTTAATTATTCTGACAAGAATTCTTAAAAAATTTATCTGTATTTGCATGTGTTTAGAACATATAATATATTCATTTTGAATTATGTATTCATATTCGGTTACAACCCCTACGGTCTGAAGCAAAGCTATAATGAAATGTATGTGCCAGTGATGCCTTGGTATGAACAAAGAAAAAAGAAAAGCAGAAGTGCTCATGTATTCAAAAGCCACTGACCAGACTAACAGGAATATAACTGAGCTGGATGTCTATAAAAGCTCATGATCTGATGCTGTGATTCCTGCAGCTCTGCAGCTGGAGAAAAGTGGAGGAGATTAATGTGTGGTTTGTTGCCCACAACCCACCATTATTTGGAGCTTTCTAAGGCTCCAATAAATGCAAATCACACATAAAAACAACTGGCACATCGCAGACAACAGGGGACATAATAAACATGTTCCTGTAGGAAAGAGCTTTTCTATTTACATAAAATGCCTGTTCAATTCGATTTTAAACCTTAATTTAAGTCAGCAAACACTGAGGGAGAGAGGTCATTTACAAAGCAGGGGAGTATAATAAAAATGAAAGAAAACAAAGAAGACAACACTCTCCCTCCTTCCTCACTCACTCACTCACTCACTCACTCACTTTCAGTAAGCAATTTATCCTGGTCAGAGTCGCGGTAAATCTGGAGCCTATCATGGGAACACTAGACGTGAGGTGGGAAGCCAGACCATCACAGCGCAGCGTGCACACACACATGCACAGTCATTCACACATAGGGGCAGTTTATTATAGACAATCCACCTACTGGAAGGTTTTTGGAGGTGGGAGGAAACCGGAGAACCTGGAGCAAACCCACATGGACATGGTAAAATATATGTGAGGAAGAATAAAAAAAAATAAAGGCAAAATAAATACATTTAACGGCTTTAATAGAGGTAACTGGGAGCAATTGAACGTATCACTTTTCCACATAGTCCTCATGCAAGATGACAAATTCTTTGTATTGTTCAACTAGCTTCTGTATTCCTGCAGAGGAGCAGTTTTTCGGCTGCTCCCGAATACAGGTGGGCACCGCATCCTTTACATTTTAGATGTGATAATCGCTAAGCCCCAGATCTGGGCTGTAAGGAGGATGTGGAAGATGTTCGAACCCAAGCTTTTGCACTGTCTCTACTGTTGCTGCTGCTGTATGAGAATGTACATTGTCATGGTGTAGAAGACCATTCCTCTTCTTTTTCTGTGAATTGCAGGTTTAAATTCATTTCGCAGCAATGCGCAGTAATTTGCACTGTTCACTGTTTGCCCATGCACTTGGAAATGTGCCTGAGTAAGCCCCTTCATGTCCCAAAAGAACGTTAACATGAATTTCTTGGGGGTTATGGCATAATTAAAAAATTGCCTTTAGTTTTTGATTCACCCCTGTATAAATATATATATATATATATATATATAATAACCAGTATAGGTAATAGATAATGGACGGATGGATGGATGAATAATTATTATAGCAACAGCAGTATACAGCAGTGATTGATATATAACACTACTGACTACAGCGACTGCCACATACTGATGGACGGTGCAGGACTCCCTGTGCTTGATCAAAGCTCACAATACAAACAGAGGTCTTGCCCTGAGTGGCTCTCCATAAATCACTGCACCGTCATTTTTGTGTTGATTTATTTTGCATTGAATGGCCATGCAGGAGAAGCCTGTGGGGAACAGGAGGGTAACTGATGTTCTGAGGGTGATAGTTTTGATATTGTGATTGGAGGTCAAGGTTAAATGTGTATTGTCCTAGCAGGAGTAAAAAAAAAAAAAAGAACTGTTGTACATTTTACAAAGTGACACCATTTTAAAGTTTTTTTTATAAATGAGATCAACAGGAATTGTCATTTTTTGCGCTGTTATTATTCTTACTAACATTTGATTAGCGCACATGCCGCATGTGTGCCATCTGTTGGGAGGGGTTTCATTTGTCACATATGGCTTGGAGAGAGGTGTGTGCTTTTATAGTTTCACATTTGGATTTTAATCCGTTTCAAGTGCATCTTTAAAATTTCATTTCATTTTTATGTGGAGACTTCCTGTACTTATATACTGACAAGAGTCAACAAGTTCAGTGAGAGAAGAAAACACTGAGCGCTACACTGAGCATTTGATATGAATTACCTATACATCCTCTTCTAAAATTTCTTTGGCTTTTAGTCACTTTTGTAACAGGAAATAGTCAAAAGTTGCAACAATGATCAGTTACACTATTAAAACTTTTAAAGGGTGAGTTATCGGTTCTGGAGAAAGATTGTTGATGTTTGAACTCAACAGCAAAACAAATACACACCTCCCTCCAGTGCTTCTTCAGAAGCTCATCGACACACATTGACGACGCTAACAACGACACCCTACCTGCACCTGCACCTTTAACTGAGTAAGGAATAAAACAGGACAGTAATTGCTGCTATAGGAAAATAATCACCAACACAAAGCTTGAATTTGATTGGACAGAAGGTGTTGGGTTACTTTCTATAACAGCAGCTCTGACAGTAGTTTAGAATGAAAAACATATAATCATTTACATGATGAAATTGTAAGGAGACATGAGGAGATGTTTATTAAAAGGTCCACTATGTAGGATTCAATTAAATAGGGCACTCCCCTGCCTTACCCATCCTTACCCCTTGCCCCTCCCTTACCCCTCCTTTTCCAAGCAGGTATTAGAACATATGGTGGCCGTCAGGTGTCCATAGCATACTTCCAGTTACTTGCATTCACATTCCCTTGCTTTTCTTGTGCCAAATAATAAGTATGATCCTCCATTTTCTGGTGCCTCCTTCCGGATTCACGCTGCCACTTGTAAAAACATGCAACACTCTCTAGAGGTTTGTCTGTTCTGGGCTACTGCAGCAGCGCAACATGGTGGCTTTGTAGAAGTGAACTTCTATATCTATTTAGATATAAAGGGCTCATTCTTAGCTCACGGAAAGGCAATGATTTGTAATTACAGGTAATTATACACTAATGAAAACATACTTATGAATACCGTATGTATATTATGGAATCTATAGTCAATTCCTGCTAATAGATACTCTCAAAATCCTACACAGTGGACCTTTAACATTTATGAAAGGAGGTTCTAGTGCTAATGCTTTGTAACAGTCAGATCTTCATGAATATGTTTTCCACTGTAGAGCATTTGTGCTTTGCAATTCTCAGACACTTAACAAATTGCATATTTTTGTCTTATTAATTTTAAGAGAGGGAAAAAATAAGTGGCTCGTAAGGGAACACCTGTTTATAGCTGCTTATTTGGAATATGTTCCACAACATTAAATGCAAGTATACATGGATAAAAATGATGATGTCTTAACTGTCCGTGTCGATTCTATTTCCTGCGGTGATCATAAAAATGTATGTTAATAACTATGCTATTAATACATCATTATTACACCTTTTAAAGGTTATGTGTATTCATATATTGGAGTTATATCTTAATTAGAATGTTTGTTATAGAAAAACAATTATAGACAGTCATTAGCCCAAGTCATGTGAACAGTTATACTGCTTACTTATAATTGTACATTAAACTTTATTTCCTGTTTATTCCTCTATGTATCTCTCTCTCTCTATCTATAAAACCTGATGTCATCCCAGCTGTGATTTAACAGGAAATGGCTCCATGGCGTACACTCCAAGCTCCCTGAGCTAATCTTAAATTGTGGTGTGTGTTCATGTAGCTCATGTTCCTTTATCACTGCCAGACTTTCTAGCATGCATTTCCACTTCCACACAGGCACAAACTCTGAGAGGCTTATGGGTTCATCTGGGTTTTTAGCGCTGCTTTGGAGGGTTGAAGATTGAGGGTAGATGCATTAGCATGTTACTTTTGGGATAGAATGTCTTGCTAGTTGGGACCCAAATGTGCTGTTAGTAGCCAAAATGTGACCTTTACTCACACATTTAAAGTGAAATATATGCTCGCTACATTAAAAGCATCAGAAAATAAGGTGCTGTTTATATAAACAATGGTGTTATTTCTTGCATGAACGTCAGTGTGTATATTCCACTCATTACTGTGTATAAGCACTTTCACACTTTCTTTCTCAAACGCATGCACACACATACACAAACACCCCAGTGGAACTGTACTGGTGTCTTGGGTGTGTCAGCCTTTGTGCCTGTGCGCTCCTGAATGACGTCCATGAGAGGTCTGGTGTGATCAGTGGGAAATGACACAAACCACACAGGTGATACCGTAGGAGAAGAAAACCCCAACCTGTCTTTATTCATTGCTTCAGGAAGAAATGTAGTCTTTTTTGCTATTTTATTAGGCTTTTACCACAGAAGACTAGAAAGTGTGGAGTTGTGAATGTGCCTGTGCAGGCAGACAAAAGAATGCTGCCAAAGGGTGTTTCAGATTGAGGTGACAGCGTCCAAGCTGAGGTAATTGTCTAGCGCTCCCACAGCGCTCGTGTCACCTGTCCTACTGAGAGACTGTGGCATACACAAGCACCTCTCTCGCCAACACTGGGGAAAAAAACAAACAGTTTACCAGCAGAGCAGGTCACCATCATGACCCGCATAGCGCATGCATCAGCAACCCTTATGAAAATTCTCATTTAATTATGGTTAGTAAATGCTGGATCACAATGCCACCATGATTCTGTTAATCACATAAGTAACTGTTATGCTGCTGTTGTTTTACTTAAATGTGCCTGTTTCTGTATCTATTTTGTGCTCCATATAGCTATATTTTTATTCAGGTGTAAACCCAGAGTGTGCGTGGCCTAGAGCATTTTTATATAGATTTTTGTTTGTACCTGTCCATGACATTTTCAAACTAATTTACTTTGTTATATTTTCCAAAACATAGGACTAATATACTATTAGCCTAATTTAAACCAACACAACCCTGACAAGGCAGTTACTAAGGATGAAATGAATGAACATCATAAATAAATCATTCACATTTCTTTGGCCTGCAAATTTCATATCCTCCCATTCACAAGATTTTTTTGTTGTTTCCTGATACACACTTCTAGTTTTACCCAGATGCACTGTGAACATTTCTTGCAAGCTTTCTAGAGGGAAAAAAATTCATCTCTTATTTCTATCAGTTCATTCCAAATAATGCATTCGCATTAAGCCACAACCCTAATCAAGTGTGATGCAACGGGTGCCGTTCGGCCATCCCTCATTTAACTTTAACTTTGTAACAACATAGCTTTCACATGGGATTCATGGTGTCATGATCTTGACGATCGCATTATCGTATTGGCTAGGACCCTTACTGTGGTACATGTGTCAAAAATAAAGGTGACATTTAGAGTAAAGTCACAAAACAACCATTTTTGGTTCCCCCAAAGAATTTTCCTGTCCATGATTCTTTAGACATTTTTGTTGTTGTGACAATAAACTGAATACCATAGTAGCTGTGGTATAACCCTGGCTTGCAGACCATAAATAATTTGTGTTGCACAAGGCCAGGTTTATCTAATCTGATAGCATGCCCAGTTCAGGGCTAACTATCATAAACTGGCTTAAATCGACTTAAATCTACATTGAATTTGTCCTGGTCAACAGCGTAATTACTTCTTTTTACCAGGAAAAAATGGACTGGAGTTTTTCACATGTGGCAGATAATTAGTTAGCAACATGACAACAGCCAGAGCCTGATACTCTCCACAGCCAAAACAAACCATTAATCTTTCTACAGCGAATTTCCCTTTCAGACATACTGCTTTATCCAGCTATTATCTTTCTAAACATCTTGGCACTTTTTCAAGAAAGGCATGGGTGAAATTTAGTTTACTCAAGCTTTGCAGAAAATCGCAACACCTGATCCGGATCTAACGTGTTCTAAGGAGCGCATAGGTTTCTATTTTCTTTTCTGTATTCAGAATTACCCCATCAGACGTAGAGAACAGCGGCGTTAGAGTAAGTCTCGGATCATTGTCTACTGATTGTGTTGGGGCCTCTTCATTCAGGCATGAGCATTCCTTTTCAGCCGGCTACAACACGCTGCAATAACATACTCGGCATGGAAGTCTCTAAGCGACAGATCACTTACTAGCTGGCATAAAACACAAAACCTGTGTGCTTTACCCCAGCGATCTAGCAATAATTAGACCCTGCTCAGCGCTTCTTGATTGAGCAGAGCCTTTAATAGCTAGCAAAATAGGCTAAACCAGTCAGATCGCTATGAATGAATGGTTCAGGAAAGGAGTACTCAGAAAAGCAACACACAAAACGGACAGTTCTCACCAAAATATGCAAATGGATTCTGATGGTTTAAGCTTGTTTTTGTTTCAAATGGACATTGGGGATTTATTTGTCTTTGACTATTCACAAATGCCTAAAGCAGATGCTAGGAGACACAACGATAGTGTCTCAGTGAGCAATTTCAACAACGCCAGGACTGCAGAAAAGATTCTTATGATTGTCCAGCATGCTCATCCAGCCATGCAGTGTCAGCAGAGATTTTACAACCGGTCCTCTAATGCATCATGAAAGGCTTTCAAAGAGCATGCTTTCTAGTGTATACTGTGTATAGACTAATGCAAATGTGTAATGCAAAATATATATATGTACGTATAGTCTATTGCACTTGTGCTTATAATGATTTCTAACACAGCAGTCGCATTTTATGCGTCTATAGCTTTTATTTATGCAGGCTGTAAATTTACTATGACGTTAAAAGGAAGCATTTGCTGCAAAGTGCTTTCTGGTAAGAACCTGCTATGAACAGTATTAACATCCATAATAATCATCAGTAGGAACACAGCTGACTAGCAAACATACAGAAACACAAAGGCTTCCCTAGTATCATGTTTTAATAATTACCCCAACCTCTGCATACTTCCAATGAGCTAAACACAACCAATTATCTAACAAGAAAGAAACTGACATTTTAGCTGAGAATACCTCGTAGACACGATGTTAAAATGTCACAGAGCATGGCTGTAAAGAGTACTTTACACAACCATAGCCTTCCTGTCTCTCATCTACAAGGTGTTTCCACCCACAGAACTAGATGTTGGGATTTTTGCACCATTCTGTGTAAACTCTAGAGATTGTTATATGTGAAAATGCCAGGAGGTCAGCAGTTTCTGATATACTCATCAGCCATCTTGCACTAACAGTAACTATGCCACAGTCAATGACACTGGGATCACATTTCTTCTCATTTTTGATGTTTGAACCTCTTGACATGTACCCGTATGATTTTATACAATGCACTGCTGCCACATGATTAGTTGTTGGTTAATTGCATGATTTGAAGGAGAAGGTATAAAGGTTTGCATAAGAAAGTGGTCAGGGAGTGTCGAGTTGTGTCAAGTCACCCCAAGCTAGCTAACAGGATAAAAGCATTGAAGAAAAATACACTATATCACACCCATCACACCTGTATGCGGTTCTTCCCCAAACATTGTTGCCACAATGTTGTAAGCACACATTTGTATAGAATGGCTTTGTATGCTGTAGCATTACATTTCCATTCACTGGAATTATGGCGCACAATCCTGTTCCAGCATGATTATGTCCCTGTGCACAAAACAAGCTCTATGGAGACATGGTTTGCCAGGGTTGAAGTGGAAGAACTCAAGTGGCTTGCACAGAGTCGTGACCTCAACCCAACTGAACACCTTTGGGATGAACTGGAACACCGACGTGCACCAGGCCTCTACAGCCAACATTAGAACCTGACCTTACTAATGCTCTTGTTGCTGAATGAGCACAAATCCCCGCAGTTCACACCAGAACAGTTATCATAATTGTAAAGGGGAACTAAATCTGGAATGTGTAATCTGAAAGTGTCCACTATCCTTCGGCCATATAGTTAATTTTGGTACTTATGATATATTTTGATTTGTGACAAATGCAAGCTAGTTGCAAGCAATGTTATCTAATGGCAGTAATTACACAAAGCGTGGGTGTTATGCCATAGTCTGACAGGTTTGACTACTGTTAGATAAATCTCTGAGAATATGATGATGCAAAATGACTTGTCCAGGGGTATTTTAATGTCCTCACAATGTGGCAGTGTGTGTGCATGTCCATGTGTCAAATCTCTAATTATGGCTCACAGTTTTGAGTGACTGTTGGTTACTGCGTCAATGAATAATTTATGACTTCCTAAAAGGTTGGCCTATTTTTATCCATTTTTAATTTTCATCAAGACTTGTGAAGAAAAATGCTCTTGATCTTGGTTAGTAATTTCATGGCAATTTTATCTCGCAATTCGTATGTGCATTTTACGCAGGTTCAAACTTCATAGAGAATAGTTTTAGAGCTAAAAAGAATGGTACAGATCCAACAGTACATTCCACTCACACGTTCATCGTAGAGACAAATGAAAGCGGCTCTGTGGGTGACTTTGCAAAGAAAGAAAGCTCTAAATGAGAAGGTTAATTCCGCATTAGGTGATATAACAGGGTGAAAACTGAAATGACAAGCGCAGAATGCTATTATGAAACTCAGTTAATGCTGCCTCAATGTCTTGATGCTCCAGCCAAGATATTTTTTTAAGAATTCACAAGAGCCTTTCTATCTATTCTGACACTTGACAAACAGTCTTTTTTTCAGAGCCCTAAGCCTAGAAGCAGCCCACCCTCTGCGAGTCTGGGGTCTGCCCTCCTCCCTTCTTCTAAACATGAAACAAAAAGATGCTTTAATGATGAAAAGAGAATTGGGTCCCTGTAAAAAAAATTCACTTGGAGCCACACTCAAACATGTGATACCTGGAGTAGTGTAAACACCAAGAGGGGAGAGGAGGAAGGTAAAATACTGAAATAGCACACAAGTATGCAAACCTCCATGAGAGACTCTTACTGCTGGGGTTTTGTGCTCAAGATCAAAAAGTGAGAGACAGTGAAATAGAAATAAAGAGAGAACAAGATGGCAAGAGGCAAATCAGACAAGCTCTCAAACAAGGCTAGTGGTTTGAGCAGCTCCCCAGGGTGTCAAAGGCGGAGAAGAGCAGTTCGAGACAAGTTCACCCCCCGTGGTGCCTTTCCACACTGTACCTACCCCAGAAATGGAACCATCCAAATATGTGGAGGGAAGAAACGCGTGGTTGCCAGGGTACATCTTTGCATTTTGGCCCGGCTGGGAGCTCAATTTTTCATCACCCCACCCCTCTGCTCGGCTCATACACTCCCTCTGTTACGGCTCATATGGCTGAGGCAGATTACTGCTCTCAAATGGCCCATTGTTATGGCTGTGATGGTATAATCTGGTTGAAGTCTGGGAGAGGCAAAGCTGCTGACGCTGTGGCATGGGTGGAAGGTTTGAATGAAAGATTTCATTGATTATGATGGAACAAACCATTATTAGATCAAACATCACTCATAAGCCACTGGCATTTAAACAGAATAGTTCAGGAAATGTCGCTTATGAACCATTTCGTTAATGAACCGTTTAATGTTTCTGTTACATTTCTAAAGATCATCTTTTTATAAATCCAAAACCAAAAAAAGTTTCCTATTGAAACATTGTCAGTACATTATCATTTAGTCTGTGCTCACTGTAGCCTCAGATTTCTGTTCTTGGCTGACAGGAGTGAAACCTGATGTGGTCTTCTACTGTTGAAGCCCATCTACCTCAAGGTTTGATGTGTTGTGCATTCTGAGATACTTTTCTGCTCACCACAGTTGTAAAGAGTGTTTATTTGTGTAAGGGTAGCCTTTCTGTAGCTCTAATCACTATGCCCATTTTCCTCTCAACTCTATCATCAACAAAGCATTTCTACCCAAACCGGATGTTTTTTTTGTTTTTGCACTATACTTACAACTAGAAACTAGAAAATTCTAGTATGTGCGCACAAAAACCTGTAAAGGATGTCTTTGTTTGTCCACATCCGTTTAGGGGCTCTGTACTTTAGAGACTGTTTTTGTGAAAATTGAAGGAGATCAGATGTTTCTGAAATACTCAACAGGCCCATCTGGTACAAGCAACAATACCATGGTCAAAGTCAATGAGATCACACTTTTCCCCATTCTGATGTTTGATGTGAACATTAACTGAAGCTCTTAACCCGTATCTGCGTGATTGTATGTGTTGTGCTGCTGACACAATGATTGGCTGATTGGATAATTGCATGGTTGAGCAGGTCTACAGGCATTCCCATCGACTGTAGAAAACATAGACAGTGTATCACCTCTAAAAAATGAAGCCACCACAGGTCTAGCGCCTCTGTTGGCTAGCTGCAGTACAGTTTTTAGCCCCGCCCATCCCCATGTGTTTCAATAACAAAACAACCTGTTTTCCATCGACAGTGTCTAATTTGAACAGTTAGTTTCCCCTATGCTGATATCTGCACATTTTCCAGCACATTTCCTCAGATATTTGCTTTTAAAATGTTCTTAATATCTATATCTATCTATAACTATATCTTAAGACTTGACTACACTTAGGAAGGAAGTGATCGTCACCCTTGGCCGGAAGAGACCGGCTAACTTCACCACAGAATTTACCATCGTATACCTACCTATTTGTACTTTTCTGGTCACATGCACTAATACAAACTGTTAGCCATTCTATTAAAATAGTATGAAACATCAAGAGGTTTAATAGGAAAAGGCTAGTTTAATCGCGCTACCTATCTAGCCATATAGCCACCTTGATAGCTATATTGTTTCAGAATCAATGACATTCAGCCAGCCAGCTATTGAAATTTGTTCATCTATGAACACATACACTACCACTAACATTAGGATGAACTTTATCATAAGTAGACTAGTTAGTATACAGTGTGCTCGGAATAGCCACGTGTCCCATTTAATGAGTTATTAACTCACACTGCACTCCCGGGGCATTCCGCAGTAGTCACATCAATCTCAGCGAATTTCCCCTTCATGTCCATTTGATAAATGTCCTTCCTAGATGCATCCATACTAATGAAATATCTCCAGGTGAAATTATTTAAGCTCTCTGGATAGATGTAAGATTGATTTCCACAGTGAAGACATTCTGAGATGTGTTGGACCTCCGTATGGGGAGAAGGGGGCGGGTCCAATGGGCAGACACACCAAATGAGTGGGTGCACCTGACTTCAGCGCTCGTCTCTACTGCGCAGTCTCCGGCTCCAAATTTGACAACATGGCGGAGGTTTTTGGGTTTTGTTTCTATAGCATGGGTGACAATGGCGTCACGCTGTCCATATTTTCTACAGACGTTCCTATTAAAGTGGTCAGTGAGTGCTTATGAATACATTTATGAATAAGTCATTTATTACATTAATTTAATGATTGGAAGTAATGTTATATTCGATTTGCAAAAGATTTACCATCAGTTTTTATATATGAAGTGCTACAAAAAATTATTTCACACTAAAAGTTTTTACTCCTTAAATCTAAAGTAAAGCAGTCAGCTTGTCTGCAGAATCCACCTTTCCACGATTATGTTGAGAGATTAACAGGGACAACAGACTCGAATATGCACACTGCTTTGTGGCAGCTACATTTAAGTTATTTATGACTGGAGGTTTTTTCAGGCAAATATGTTCAACCTCCCCATCCAAAAACACAAAACAGCTATCTGCATTCCAAAAATGGAGCAACAGAAAACAAGCATAGGAAGAGATGTGACAGAAAAAGAGGAATGATTTCCTGTGTTAGGATGACAAAAGTCAAGAATAGACATAAAAAGATATGGAGGAGAAGGAAAGGGGTGGAAGAAGGGAGTGTGGGATAAGAGTGAGAGGAGAGAAGTAGAAGGGAGGGAGGGAAGGAGGCTTTCCCACAGAGACGTCATGTTTGTGCTGCTTCCTTCTCGCTCTATCTCATTCACTCAGTCACACGCTCACACTCATACGGCGTGCTGCACACACATACACACACACACTCCGCTGGTGAGCATTCATCCAGCACTCTGCTTTCTCTCTCTCTCTAACACATATTCACACTTTGGCACACACATCCAATCACACAGCCTGATTCAGAGCCACACAAAGTGGCATTGCACGAGGAAGAGAAAGTAAGTGTTAGAGAACAAAGAGACAGGAAAGTGAGGGATGGAATACAGAAGGAAGACATAAACCTACACACGAGACACATTGACTTTATGATCAAGAAGAGACTACAGCGGAGACATACCTCACGTCTGAGAACACTCAGGTACGCTCGAGCTCTCATTTCAGCACAACATGTCACCTTCTCATTCCATCAACATGACATCTGTTAACCCTTATGAAGGGCATTTATATTTTTGAAGGTACTTAGACCTTATTTCTTGCTCTCTTTTATCTCGTCTGAAGTGAGTTGTTAGTTGTTAGACACAGTCAGGAGTCACTTTTAGAAGTGCTTTGTACCAGAGCCAGCATTTTTTTTAATCCAGCTGTGGAAAATTTAAAGGGAGGTGTAAATTAAATTGTGTGTATTTTGTCTGTTATGATGTGTTGTGAGATCAGGATTTGAAGTAGAGGAAGTAACAGATATGTTTAAAGGAGATAAATGAATGTATTCAATAATATAGAATGTAGATAATGCTTAGAACAATTCTCAGATAGATTTCCTAGAAAGTATTTCTTCATTCTGGACTTTGTAGTGTTTGAACCAAAATCGCTGAAATGCAGCATTGCTTTTTTATGGAAAGTTTGGGATTTTTAAAAAAAATTTGAAAGTGAGGACAAACAAACCCCCCTGACACACACACACACACTCTGAGTATGAAAGTGATTACTGTACATGTTATCCTTCAGTGTGTGTCTTCTTGAAAATAGCAACATAAATGTCCTAAGTAATAAATATCTCTAGCCTTCAAGCCTTCAAAAAACAAAATATGGCATATGTGAGTGCAGACTTATGAAGGCTATATTATGAATGATTGCTTATAATGATTATTACAAATATATACATATAAAATTTATATATTGTTTTTTTTACTCTTCATCTACCCTTTTTTTTTTTTTTTTACAATGCAATACAATGCTAATATAATGTGCAAATAATCTACAGAATCTGAATTTATTTAATAATTAATGGATAAAAGCTTTAATTTATTCTTTCTCAAAACATTCTCACACAGTTAAATGCCTAGTTAAAAAAAGTGCAAAAGTTTGCAAGCCCAGTGATTTTTTTATGAAATAACTGAGAAATTCTGTTTGTTTTTCTAAAATAATTATACAAATAAAATGATGAAATGTTGAAAAATTTAATTTATTATTATTATTATTATTATTATTATTATTATTATTATTATTATTATTATTATTATTATATCAATTGTTGTTTCCTTAGTTATTCAGTCATTGCTAAAACTAAAGTTTCTAGAATCAGAAATGTTTGGTAATGTATAAAGTGTTAGCTGTGATGTGTAACTCCTAGACAGATTTTTTTGTAGTGTAGCTGCTTTCTACTCTTCTGTCGATAACAGTTGGTTTGAACTACCAGAATCAGGTCAGTTTAGAGGAAGAAAGATACAGCAAGAAAGAAGTAAATAAGAGAGAGAGAGAGAGAGAGAGAGAGAGAGTGAGAGAGAGAGAGAGAGAGAGAGAGGTTTTAGTTTTATCTATGCGCCTCAGAGTTCATGAGTGATACAAGAAAACAGACATTCAGACATGATGGGTTTTTTTCGGGGTCGTTGACTTCGTTCAGGGTCACCTCACTGCTGTGATGCATTACTAGGCGTCAGTGTACTTTGAGGCTTTAATAAGATGGAGACTTAAATAATAAATATCATAATTTATGAGAGGGGAATGCTGTAGGAGTGCAACAAATGATATTTACTTAATCAGAAAGAGAGAGAGAGAGAGAGATAGATAGAGAGAGAGAGAGAGAGAGAGAGAGAGTTTGTCTGAGTAAGAGATAAATTGTTGGTTCAGAGAGCCATAGCAGGAGAGGCTCATTAAGAACCAGTACATGCTGTTGGGATTAACTGAGTCACCCGACATTCAACCATCAGTCTGAGGATTTACGTGTCACATTACCGAACTTTTTTCTGGTTCTCTTTGATTTAAACACCACCCACTTACAGGGGAAGAAAAGTTAAAACAGCCTGCTGATGTGGAGTAATGATTTTTTTCTTATTTGTTTTTTGAATCGTTAAAGCGCAATGCATTACCGGCATTAAGGAAATGTACTAAATTCACATTTAATATTTACGGAACTTGTATAACTTGCATACTTTTGCAAAACGATAGTGATGCACTGCAGTATTTAATTTATTGCAGTATAATTTCCTCTAAAAACATAAACATTAGGTTCCTGTATACGTTATTTAAACAAATGGAACTATTTTAAAAATGTCATAATAAGAAAAAGTCATAATATAATTATCAGTAATAATTTAAAGAAGCAGTTTGTATTTTTCAGCACCCTCTGCTGTCTGTGAGGTCAACTGAAGTGGAAATATTCAAACCATATTCATATTCAATATTCAAAACCATAACAACTGCCACAGCTTTTTTTGCTTTTTAAGGAAAATAATCAGAACTGTGCAGCTCCCGTCCTGAAAAGAAAAGCAGCCAAAGCCTAAATGAACAAAATAGAGAGATATATTTAATGCTAGTAATGTAAATCATTTTTAAGTGTACTTTATCATATGCAGTGATTAGTCCATTTGAATAAAACCCTGGTGTCCAGCAAGCGCACTAAGGACCAAAACAACCCGTCTGAGAGCGTCTGAGCTAGTCTGAACTTCGTCTGTGGTGAGAACGTGATTCAACCCTAAAACCGAACCAACTACATGAAGTGAACACACAATGCCATGTATTTTGCCATGTTGCAGCATTTTTTGTAGCTGCGAGCTGCTAATCTGAGCCACAAGGCCAAAACTGATCCAAAGCGCAGAGGCGTAGCACTGCAGAAAGCCATTGTTGTGGATAATTGAACTGACAAAAAAGAGAAAACTGAATGTGATGCATGCAGAATGTTTTAAACTAGTTCTATAATTATCTAATCATTTATTCAGCAGGCTCTGTGTTCTCCATGCTCGGGTGATTTTTGTCAGTTCTATACACACTTTGTGAGCACATTTTCACTGTTTGGATCATTTACATATGTGCTGTGTGGAATCAGACAAAAACAAAAAGCAAATGAACCAAACGTATAAATTTGGCTCTGATTTGGACTCGGTAAACAGACTAAGAGCTGTGAAAGGTTAGGTATAGCTGAAATTCTAGCACTTAAAAACTTCAGATCAACAGACTAATGCTGAAATCTGACAAGAAGTAATAAAGATGAAAATCATATTATTCATATTTGTTGTCAAATTTGAACTTTTTTTTTTGCATGTTGCATTATTTTTCTGCCATAATGAAGTAATTAGGGCGGGAAAGCATTCAAATTAATTATCAATTAACATGGAATGCATAATGACCCTGAGTTAATGTGTCTCCCAAATGTAATTAAGCTGATCTAAATGAGAAAAGCATTCGATCCATCAACCTGTATTCAGTACTTGTTGAACTAAGACTGAAAGTGCTTGAAAGCCACGTACACACACATCCAACGACTTTATTTTTACAGCCACTTTTTTACATTAACAAGGACACACAAACACACGCACCTGAAGCGGTTGGAGAGCTGGAGCGCTCAGATACCCCACTGACTGACAGATGGACTGACCTGGTGTTCCTCCCTGGCTTTGACTAGACGTTATACATGAACATAGTATGATGAGAATGATCCATATGTTTCAGAGCAGCACAACAAACTGATTGTTTCATTTGTCTAGCTCACTCTGCTCATTTTTTGGAGCTAAATTAGAGCAGATGGAGCAGCGCCATGGCACTGAGCATTGACTGAACCAGACCTTCTGTCTGACCTTGGTGAGCAACAAGAAGGCATCTTGAGGTTTTTTTTTTACTTGTCGCAGTTGTATGAGCACATTCCTTCATTAGCTGTACAATACCGAGCTCGAGGACTGAATGGGGGTAGGGGAGGTGACAGAAAGCCATTTCAGTGCCATAAACTCTCAGTCGCAATCATGACCCCTGCTATGAGCTTAATGTCCCGACACAGCTCTTCTGATGGTGAAGTGAGAAGCTTCGGGGTGTGCGTAGCTGAGGGAGGCACGGCGGTCATTACGCACAATGTTGTGCTATTTCTGACTAACTTTGGCCCCAGAAAATTAGCAAATGCTTAGAAAAAGGGTAGCATAAGTCTTAAGGAAACAAAAAAGGAAAGTGCTTTAGGACCATGGTTGGGTGGATAGAATGTGTATATGTGCATTTAATACCAAGAGCGTGCATGCCTGAGTGTGTGGGTGCCAGAGAGAGATAGATTTAAGTTGTTTTTTGGGTCATTAGAGCTGAAAGTGGCCAGTTGCACCCAAATATAGGAGCACAGTGAGAGGCAAACTAGTAAAATAGCACAGTACAGAGCTATGGGATAGCTGGGTAGAGGTGTAAACCTCAGTCTTCATCAATTAACAATTCTTAAGGCAACGATTCACTATTTGATAATTCCACTGAATCTGCTTTGGCATGATACATTTTATCAGTAGCCTCTGATCAATATGTGACCAACTTTGTTCAGAATCTGGGGTAAGCCTGCTGTTAAATCATGAATGATGATGACCTACATTTCTAAAAGTACCAGCAAGGCTACATCACCTTGCTAATCTATTAGTTTATCTACACATAGAGTTGATAGAGTTAATCGATTTATGATTGTTGGCTTAATTCTTTTCCATCCGTACCATTTAAATCGATGTATTAATTAAAAACATCCAATCATTACACATCTATAACTGGGCTTAAAGGAATACTCTAGTGTTTTTATTTTATTCTCAGTCTGTATACATAGCATACAGTATGTGTGAATACCAAAGACAAGAACTTCTACACATTCCCCAGTAATGAGAAATGACCAGAAAAGCTGTTTACTCAAAACTAATTTATAATGAAGGTGTACAGGCAGCTGTTAAACTCTGTCAATGGAAAATGAGTTTGTCCTTTCAGAGATTTTTTTTTAATCTGCCTCCCCTCCTGTGTTTGAGGCAAAATAAGGACTTTGCTAACAATATATAGTTACATTTTTATATATAAGATAAAACTAGAAGTGCAAGGACAGTAGTCACAAACATAACCACTTAATATGTCTGGATATATTTCCGATGGAGTCACCGTATTTCAACATTGGCTATGTTTTGTCACTATTGAACATTACTGCCATCTACTGGATTTTAAGATTTATGCCATTGTTGATCACAGACTTCCACCAAGCCCAAATGTCATATCTCACAGCGGTAGCGAAAGCTAAACTAAATTTGTCAAGCTGCATCGTGAGCTCCGAAATTTATTGGATTCTTCCATGGTCCATGCTACAACCTGCCACCAAATTTCACAAAAATCAGGCACAATCCTGCTTACAGATAAACAAACAAACCACACCGAAATCATAACCTCCTTGGTAGAGGTAAAAAGGAAAAAAGTCTAAGAAAGAAAAAACTTGTGCCTGTGTACATCAACAAATGAAAAACAAAACAAACTTTGACAGCAAAACAGAGCCAGTGTTTTTGATGAAACTGCCCTTTGACTTGTATAATAAGTGAGTTTTCAAGTTTTCTGTTCTTTTCTCAAAGTACAGAGAAACATGTCAAAGTTCCTGGTTAGATGTGGTGCATAAAGTCATAAAACATTGGAATATTACACAACAATGAGCAGCGCAGCATGGCCCAAGCTTATACAGCACAATCTGACATGACGCAGAATGACACGACCGAGTGCATCACAAAACAACACAACTCAGCTCAGCGTGACACAGCACAACACAGCAGGACTACACAAAACCATAGCAGCACATCACAAAAGCATAATAGCCTCCTGTTCTCCCTCCTGACTCCCATAGATCAGACCTCAGCGGCGGAACGACTACACAAATCCTAACACAACTTCTGTTATCTTGTTGAAACAAAACCCGCGGACAGGCGATATGGTTCCGCGCTATAGTTTTGTATCCATTTTAATTGTATGCAAGCAAGAGACAAAGACAGAAAGAGAGTGAGAGGGAGTGTGTGGGCCAGTATGCATACTTTTGTCGTTTTGTGCTTTGTTGTTCTGTACTAGTGAGTTTACTCTTTTATGCCATGCTACAAAATCACACACTCTTAACAACCCAAAACTGCTGAGTGTGAAAGCTGTTTTCGAACCTGACTGTGGTCCAGGGAGCCAATTTGCGCCTCTTTTGAAACAGTATAGTGTTGACTTTAAGTGAATCCGGGTGCGAACACACTGTGTGAAGGTTTTGAATAAGTTTCATCTTATTTTCTTTTACAGTGGCAGTTTAAAACTCTGAGTTATTCTGGTATAGGTGAGAACCTTCAGCAAAAACAAAAGGCTGAAGCATAACTATGATTCACGCTACGTTCACATTACTGGGCTGAAGTGTGGGCCTTAATGTGACACAGAAATCCAATCTTTTTAATCAGACTTGAATCACTTTCATATTGGGTTCTAGATTGGATGTGTATGTAGACGTTATGTGGACGGTTATGTTGTCTAGTGGTGAAGGAGATTTGGGGATGTATCAATAGGCCTGGCATAGAAAACACAGAGACACAAAAGGAGCTAAAAAGTGGAACCAAACAAATTACCTCAAGATGGCAAAGTTGCTGAGAGCCTCACAGATGCAAGAGCACACACAAACACACACAATGCCTGGCATCTGCTCCCAGTTTGACAGCACTATTCATCCATCTTCTAGACAACTCTCTCCCTGCAACACTAATTGGCATTGCAAGACGAGACTGGGAAATGCTTTTTTGGCACCAACCGTTTCTCACCCTCCAACTGTTCTCTTCATCAAACCAGTTTCACCGCTATCTGTTTATTTTCCGAGTTAGCCGTCAAAGCCAATCAGCAGGACGTGATCCGTACCTAGCAGCAGTAGCCACAAATCAGTCTACTGTGTTTGTTGTGATATCAAGATTATTGATTGAAGTCACATCTACTCGGTGACCAGAAGTGATTCTGCAATTTTGCATTCCGTTTTTTTACACGCCTGTTTTTCAAGAAGCCACAGTGTTCCAGTTAATGTGTATATCTAATTTAACTAATTCACCATCAGTGTCTCAGTCCATCAAGGCTAGTACTTCATAACTAAAGTACGCAGTCCATACTGTTGAAAATAAAAAGGGCATCCTATCTTATAAAAACATGGACATATTGTGATGTGCTTTCATGCGTGTGTTTAGCACTGAACTGTCAGACTGTTCCATTATCATCACCATGGGCTTCATTTGGCTGTAACAAGGCACCAACTGTGGCATCAGCTGTGGATATGGTGTTCAGAGGAGATCTACACGTGTCTTCTGTCTCTCTCCCTGAGGAAAATAACCTCAGATGATGAGCAACTTCTAATGAACACTCATTAAAACAAGACACGTTCTGAACACCTCATGGAATGATAAGAGAAACAGTAGAAATGTGCTTTGGTGTAGCTTATGGTGCAGCTGGTGCTGGTATTTCTACCTTTTTTATTATTTACTCTAAGCATTTTTGTTATTTCTACCTTGTTTATCGTTTAGTGTGAGCATTTTTGCTGCTTCTGCCTTCTTGTTTATTGTTTAGTCTAAATATTTTTGTGACTTCTACCTCTTTTTTGTTTAGTATGAGCATTTTTGTTACTTCTGCCTTCTTATTTATGGTTTAGTCTAAGCAATTTTGTTATTTGTACTGTGTTTTATGTTTAGTGTGAGAATTTTTGTTAATTCCACTTTTTTGTTTATTGTTTAGCCTAAGCATTTTTTGTTATTTCTGCCTCATTTTTTATTAATGTGAGCATTTTGGTTACTTCTGCCTTGTTTATTGTTGATAGAGTATGATTTTTACTTCTGCCTTGTTTGTTCAGTGTGAGTATTTTTTGTTCTTCTGCCTTGTTTGTTCAGTGTGAGTACTTTTTGTTCTTCTGCCTTGTTTGTTTACTGTGAGTATTTTTTTGTTCTTCTGCCTTGTTTGTTGTATAGTGTGAGTATTTTTCTTACTTCTGCCTCATTTATCATTTAGTGAGTATTTCTGGTACTTCTGCCTCATTTATTTTTTGAACATATCTGCTTGATTGATTTAGTATGATTCATATTTAGTGTGAGTATTTTTGGTACAGCTGCATTTTTTTTTAAGAGTGAGTATTTTTGTTACTTTATTCTCTTTTATTATTTAGAGTGAGTTTTGTTGTTACTTCTGTCTTGGCTATCACTTAGATGAACAATAAAGAGATGGAATCTGGATAGACCTTGCTGTGATTGTACAAACGGATGTTGACTCCTGAATTGGAAAAAAACATTTGACCCCTGCCGTATTTAGTCATATTGCACTCGTATCACTAATATTTAGGCATTAGTGTAGCAACAAGTCCTAATGACACTTCTCTCGTATTTTCACTTACAAACATGCAACTATTCCCTAAAGGAAACCATGTAACCAGTCATCCGTCACACCACACTGACCTTACAGAAGCACTGAGGCTTCAGGGCTCAGTATGGTTTGGTCATATTGACCAGTTCCATCTAACCTCCATCTGCCATTCTCGCCTCTTTACTCACCGCCCCTACTGTGAGACAGATTACCAGTGACACAGACCCTCACACCCGTCCAGACCATATTGATGTTGCTATCACAGCGCCGTATAGTCGACCCACTCATGTGCACACACAACTCTGTTACACACACAAACATGCACACACAAATCCCAAAGATATACACTATACCTATACTGTGTAGTACACTCCCTCTTACTCACTATCATACATTCACTTTCCTTCTTCCTCTTTATCTCAGAGAGCGTGAGAGAGACAGAGAGAGAGAGAGAGAGAGAGAGAGAGAGAGAGAGAGAGAGAGAGAGAGAGAGAATACAAAACATAAACAACCTACAAGCCACAGATTAAATCCTTCACCCCTCTGAAGCTGCAGTTTGACAGCTTTCAGGTCTTTGGCTGTCAGTTATCCTAATGCAGGGTGAAATATGTGACGCTATCATGGATTATGATGTATGGTAATGTTCAAAAGTCTAACTGGTTTAACAGATTTTATTCCATGATTTATTACATCTGATACCAAACTCTGACTCTGAGTTACTACACTGTATGGCCAGAAGTATGTGGACACTTGTATGTGTACCATCGCACCTATATGGGGTTCTTTTCCAAACTGTCACCACAAAGAACGACACACACAATTGTATAAAATGTCTTTCTATGCTTCAGCATTACAATTTCCTAACTCATTACAATTTCATAACCATAACCCTAACCCTTCACTGGAAATAAGAATCCCGAACCTCTTACTGCATGACAATGCCCCTGTGCACAAAGCAAGTGTTGGTGTGATGCTCAGGTGTCCAACTTTTGGACATACAGTGTACTTATTTAAATATACATTCATTAAAAATGACACAAATTGAGGAAATCTTTGTAGAAAGTTAATTGTTTTATCATTTAAGTAACATGACAAACCCCTCTGACTATCAGAGTTTCATCAGTTATTACCCAAGAATATATTAGTATTCAAAGTTTTTCTGTCCTTTTTATTTTCTGTCTGAAAAATCCTAGTATGATATTTAGAATACCTGAATATAACATTCTCACTGAATTTAGCTTTACACTTCCTAAAATACAGTGTTAAATTGACATCTATGTTTTCCTTTCAAGGGCAAAAGTTTGCACACCCAGTGGTTTTTAATTGGAAAATTGTACATTTTACTTTACAATTTTCAACAACAATAAAAAAATAAGCAATTACAAAACAAAAAAGGGGAATCGTTTGCAAAGATGTTTTCTCATAAGTCAAGATTTGAAGGAGGGAGTGTGGAAAACCTATATATCATATACAAGTAATAAGAGAATATTTACAAGACATTCATAAAGGGACATCCTGATATAATTCTGTGTTTTTCAGTATTTCTATCTTTAGTAAAGATGGCACAATACCACTTCTTCATTTGCAATAACGATACTGATACTAAAACCGTAAGTATCAGATCTATACCCATTCAAAAAGTTTTCTTTAAACCACTAGGTTTTGAAATTATTGGGTTTTTTTTATTTTGCCTGTATATTTTATTTTTAAAAATAAAGTATAAGGTGTAAATATAATACAATCAGAAAACCAAAAAAAAACAATTACATCTCTTTATATATAAACATTTTCAGTTCCCCCAAAAATATCCAGTTTCAGTCTTTTCCATTTGGAACAAGATTGGACTGATTTTTTTTCTCTGATATCCGATACACCACTTTTGCCAGTGTCAGCCAATACTGATCCTGGATGCTGGAATATTGCCATTTCTAATCTTTACATACACTATTTGACCATTTTTGTGATAATGATGTAACGTGTGAAACCTAACACACTAAATGCTCTAAATTTGATTCCTTTGTTTTCATTTTGCCCCAAGAGTAGGCATTTGCACCCAGCTATATGTATCATTCTTACAAAATGGTTCTCGGTACAGGACACACATTTTCAGAGCAAACTATAATCATACACTTGACACACGGTAGTCACTATGAGAAGGAGGAAATGATACAAAAAGCAAGAATGAAATCAGATTAGAACAAGGTTTCTGTCTTTGAGGTTTGTGGTCATGTGGTGTGGTGGTGTGACTTTGCATATACTCTATGAGAAAAATTACAGAATTAGTTACTTGAAATGATTGTTAAATGTCACATTATTTAAAAAACAAAACTTATTGGTATGAATGCAATTCTCATTTTGCTACTTCTTTTATTAAAATAATAGCAAGCTTTTAAAATGAAATGAGTAAAGAAAAAATAACATTGTTTACAAATATAATTTTAAACATAGCTTTTCCTTGAATAAGGTGAATGAGCAGGCTGGAGGAGTAAAGCTGGAAATGCAAACACCTGGAACCCCCAGCGTGATGACAGAGAGGCGGAGTAACATTTTATCTTCTGTCTTTTTCTTTGTCTGCTAGAGTAGTGATTTTTTTTTTGTCTGCCACATTCCAAATCCGTCTATATCTACTCGCTGTCTCTCTCAACTCAATCAGCACATACAGTAGTGTGAAAACTGAACAAGTGATAACAGACGGACATGTGTGCAACATGCAGGAAGCTTCAGCGGCACTGCTGCCATACTCAACAACTCCATTAATTAGAGCATAGCCCCAACACTCACACACACACACACACACACACACACACACACACACACACACACACACACACACACACACACACACACACACACCGCCAAATTTCTCATTACTGATGCAAGAAACGTGCAAAGGGGACTTCTGAGTGTTAGATGCGATTGACCCAGATCTTCAAGCATGAGTGAACGAATGAGAGAGAGAGAGAGAGAGAGAGAGAGAGAGAGAGAGTCTGACAGTGTAGGACTGATAAAGGAAGAAAAAGACAGCATAGGGAGGATAGTGAGGAGCTTCATAAAGAGAGTAATTTGAAACACAGCTGGGTGTCTGTGTGCAAAAGGCCATGTAGATTCAGTGCGGTCCAGCGTCTCGAGCGTACACTGAGACAGGCCTTTCATAGGCTCCTAAGGAGAATAGCGTCTTATCTACAGAATACCCCCGTCTCTTCCACTCTTACCTCTTCCCTTTTCTCTTCCATTATCTTCCTCTTTCTGTCCTGCTCCTGCCTTCTCTCCATCTCTAAGGTCCCACATATGCACTGTAATCCTCCTTTTATTGTGTGAGGAGAGGAGAACTTGGCCTTAAAATGTCTCAGAGGCTTAATGGAAACACCGAAGGCACCACCAACGGCACCTTAACTGCTCATGTGGGCATGTTTTAATATTTTGGTGGGTAGGATAGGAATATCCTGCAGTTTTGACCTTGTGGGGACATTTAGCTCATCCACACAAGTACAAATTATGCATCTTTAATTTATTTATTTATTTATTTTAACCAGACAATTACTGTTAGTTATTAAGGTTAAGGTTAAGGTTAAGTTTATGTCAATGGAAGGCTCTTACAAGGATAGTAAGGACTTGTAGTGTGTGTGTGTGTGTGTGTGTGTGTGTGTGTGTGTGTGTGTGTGTGTGTGTGTGTGTGTGTGTGTGTGTGT
>JAQQZR010000014.1:12753637-12793934 GCA_030068235.1 Notoglanidium macrostoma
GTGTGTGTGTGTGTGTGTGTGTGTGTGTGTGTGTGTGTGTGTGTGTGTGTGTGTGTGTGTGTGTGTGTGACAGAGAGAGCAGTCACTGAGCTTCTTTTCTGGTGAGTAGTGGTATTTAGGGAAGAGGATTAAACTACACAGTGTGAGATGGTAGCGTGTATATCGGAGATACACTCTGTGTTCTCAGTGAAGGGAGAGTGTGTGTGTATGTGTCAGAACAGGTCTGTTGGTCCCTGATAAGGACACCCACATTGCTCGTCGCTCAGCTTTGCCGAATCACCTACACTTAGGCCCTATAAGCACCAATCAAACACCAATAAAACAAAATACACGTCGGGAATTCGTTTAGGAAATCAATAAATTCACCAAACAAAACTGGAAAAGTCTGAAATGTATAAAATATGGAATAAATTCAGCATCAGAATTATATGCACTGTAGTTTTCAGATCTTTATTTAGTATTAGGTGCATGCAGAGGATCAATACAGACTTCCAGTTGTAGGACAGTCAGTCAGGATTATATCACTTCATTTCGGTTTTTACTGAGGAGTGAGAAAATAGTGAGAAAGGAGGGAGGTGTGATGAGGGGACAGGCAGTGAGACAGTGAGAACACATATTTCTGTACATATTAATGGAGCTGGCTCACTCTTCCCAGAATGCAGTGCGTTGTTTTTGTATTGAAAACACATGACCGCTACATGTTAGCTCTCTGTGCAGCAAAACCTCTGCAAATTCAGTTAGTGATCCTTTTGAAACCCATCTCAAACTTTTTCATTATCTACATGTCATGCATGGAAGCTTTGAACATAATTTTCCTGATCGTTTCTTTGTTTTACCCCCTGTGCACGAGACAGCCGAAGTTGGTTCGAGTCCATTACATACGGAATAATCATATGTAAATGAAAAGGATCAGTCAAAAGGATTATAAATTATAGATCTTTTGACAAAAGGTCTTCAGTTTCACTTTACAATTTAAGATCTATGGCTTAGGATGTTGCCGAATTGTTGAAGATTGTTTTTGGAAAATCGCTACCATCGAAAATGAGACTCGCCTTTAAGCAGAATGTACCTGCTTGTGACTCTGAGCTTCTGAACATTTGTGTGTGTGCGTGTGTGTGTTGGGGTGTAACACAATGCCATTATCAGCATCTCTTCAATGCTCTAAATAGTCACATCTGTAGTTTTATCTGTCCTGTGGGATCCGACTCCCAGTCTGTGTTCTGCAGTCTGCATAGAATTCATTTTATGGACGGTTACATTACGCAATAATTAGCTTAATAAAGAGTTTCTCCCTCTTCCTAATTTGGGAAGGGTAAAGACTAGCACATACATTCTCTGAAGCAATGAGGTCAGCCAACTGCATTTTTTTTAAAGCTTCTCATGCTGCTTGACAAGGCAGAGGAAAGTGCTATCCGCCTCCTTCTACACACATGAGCACAAAGATCTTTATGATTGACTAGTTTTGTTCTGATTGACCGAGAGTAATGACATCCCTCCAACGACCAGTTTTGCTCTCTTGACTCCCTGGACGGCTGTGTTATTGTAGGGATCTGAGCTCACCATCTCACAACGATGGAGCGAATGCTAAGTCTTGCATCTTTTCATACAACGTTTATATATGACACCACATATTGCTTTCTTACTAAGCACATACTGCGTTCCTCTATATTGCAGGTTAAATGCATAGGTGAATATTGCTTTGGTTCATTTGTATGCTGAGTGAAAGTGATGATTACAGTGTGATTTATGTATTAATAACACAGTTGGGCTCAAAATAAATATTGTACTCACACAGAGACATATTTGTAATGTTTCACAGCTTGACCGAACTTGAAGCTACAAACTGCAAGCAAGCAAAATTTGTGATCAGCTAACTCCAGGAACAGATAATTACACCTTGATAAGCCTAGTCACTTTCTGCCACTGCATAACATCATATACAAAAATCTAATGCATTGTATAGGGTAACATTACATGGGAATTTACCTCAAAAAAACAAGCTACAGAAATTCACCAACTATGACATGTGCAATGACATGACAAGGGGAAAAAAATGAAATTATGGTATTGTTGTACAATATGACATCCCTGTACTAAAACCATTTAACAAATGAACAAATGAAGTGTGGAACACCAGACCCTCAGTGACCAAGTTTAGTATAAAATGTTAGCATTAGCATATTACAATAGCAAGTACTACAAATTAAATTGCTTGAATGTCCTATATGTAGGATTCAGGGCGCTCTATTAGCAGAAATGGAATGCAGTATTCAAACGTATGTTTTCATTACTGTATAATTACCTGTAACTACAAATTGTTGCGTTTACATGAGTTTAGAAAGAGCTCTTTATATCTGCATATAGAGCGGGTCATGTTGCCATGTTGTGCCGATACAGTAGTGTGAATCCAGATGGAAGCACCAGAAGAATGACAAAGAAGAAGAAAAAGACAAGGATGGTATGGGCTAACAAATATGAGAACCCAATTTTTGAAAAATGGAGGATGGTACTTATTCTGTAGCACAGAACAAGCAAAAAAGTATAAATGTAAGTACTTGGAAATATGCTACAGACACCTGACAGCCAACCGTACACGCTAATACAAGCTTGGAAATGGGGGCGTAAGGGTACAATCAACTGAATCCTACATACAGGACCTTTAAAGTATGTAGATTTAATTCAATTTATTTATTTTTTATTTTTTATTTATAGATCACTGTACGCTGTTTAAGACGTTCTATCTGGCTAACAAAATAGCAACCTGTTGCCACAGTTTTCTTGCACATGATGTTTTACCTGTTTAGCCAAACAAACGTGTCGACTAAATAGTCCCTGTAACAGAGCATCTAGTCCAAACAAGGACTCCAACACCATCCAGAGATGGCCTAGCCTAAACACACCCACAAAAACCTCAATAAGACAAATTGATTATTCAAACCATCTCTTAATGAACACACTTGTGTTTCCGACAGATTCCACCTTCTGTGCAGCATCAGAGCCAGGATGGTGACCGCATGCACCAGTGATAGTCTTAACTTTCTAAGACACATTGTTTTTCTTTTCAAACTCATTGACAAATTGAAGTGCTAAAAGTAACTTGAATGGAGGAAAAAACTTATTTGCCACGTTTCTTTTCAAGGGTCATTTACCAAAGAAGCTGAGCTCACTTCCATCTGTAACCCATCGAACTCATCCAGCATAATTAAGGCTTTAAATACAATTACAGAGTCAGCAGTGTGTAATGAAGTCTGGGTAATTCTGTGCCACGCCGGAGACGTGATGTTTCTGTTGTTTGGAGACAATCTCACAACCTGAGTGAAGGTAATAGAAAAAGTTTCAGATGAAGAGCTGGAGGAAGCATTATGTGAATGTGTCATTGTGTTAGAGACAAAAAAATTAGCGATTGGAAGAAGAGATCACAGTAGGAGTCACATGATACAACATCTGCCCTGCTTTACACATAACATCTGTTAATTTATATGCGCTCCTGTCGAAGGGGAAATCTAGGTCTTATTGCCAATACAAAGGCAAAAACACATTACAGTAATCTATTTGTTTTCCCCTTTTTATATTACATGCAATCTTTTATAATGACAGTTAAGCAGTAGGTAAACCTCCTGTTTTCCAAACCTGCCATTAAATTGTGTTAAGGGGTGCGCTTAAGCACCGAATAGCTGCAGATCAGAAACGTACAGACTTTCAAAACTACATCACTATCCACCTCCAATTCTCGCCCACTACCACAGAAGAAGAAATCTATTACCAGATGTCCAAATGTAGTTTTTCTAGATTAAAGTCTTTCAGACTACAATGGTTTTTATCCATTTAATTACTTTAATTCATCCCCCAGAATGACGTCCGTATAAGGAATCTTAGCTTCCTAAAAAGGTTTTTCTTGAAAAACAAAACCTAGAATCTCTACAGAGAGACAAATCTGCTGAGAGGAACCAATTAAGATGCTTGATGTAACTTATTTTTTATTATTCAAACAGGACTCTGAAAATGACAGAGATTTAAGTGTCCTCACTTGCGCTTACACAGGGTCATCACACCAAATATTCACTGAGGCATAGTGCATATGCCTCATATCTTTAATGCAAAACTGATTGCTTTGACCGTTATTATAACAGCTTCCTGTTAGGCTTTATGGTGGTGCAAATTGTTCTTGATCATTACATGCACATAATAAGTAGGCTACCTGTGCTAGGAACTCAATATGTCCTTTTCAATATCATCTATATTTTGCAGTCCAGTGTTTTAAAATTGGTCAGTGCTTGGTTTTAGGTTTGCTCTCTACAGCAGGTAATAGAAAAGTTTTTTCTACAAACTGAAGATGAAGCGTTGAAACTGTTTACCCACAGGATGTAACGCAATCTGTGCCAAGCTGGAAATATACTGTACAGCATGTACTCTACATTACCTGGGGTTATTTCTACTGGTACTTTTAGAAGAGGTAAAAAAATAAAAAAGGTGCATTTTTTCCAGATACTGATGTAAGGGTTCAGAGAAAACTAAAATCCCAGAGATTCATCAATAATTTTTACATTACCCCACATCCCCATGTAAAACTACTCCGATATGAATAGAGCTTAAGTGTAGAAATATTGTACAGGCCAATGGTTCCCAAATGTACTGTTAAAGACTACAGCCTATTTACTATGTAGTGCAATAATTTTTGTGGTTTTGTAATTTTTTTTCCTTAGTCATGATCAAAAAAGTGTAGAATGTCAGTTATACTCATGAAACCCCACAATGCAAAGCAGTAGGCTCGTTTCAGAATGAGTACAGTGATAGGAAATAAGTATTCAAACACTTTAATTTTTGTTATTTAATATACCCCCAGTGCATATATCCACTTCACACATATGTATGAAATGTAAATATGTAATGTCTTTTGACTTTGTACTTATACATATGAGCCAAAGCTATGTATTCAGAAGCATAAGCAAAGATATATTTGTTCGTTCATTCATTCATTTGGTGAAGGAGCTTCCTAATGTTCTCAGGGACGATATTATTAAGCAACACTCAAACGGAAAAAGCTACCTAGCCATAACAAAGACCTTAAACATCCCTGTCAGTACAAGCGGCTTGATAATATGCACGTAGAAAGTTCACGGATTTCACAACATATTCTTTGTCTAATGATAAGGAAGGTAAGGTCTGAAGCCAGCACAGTGATGACCTGAAAGCAGCAGGAACAACAGGTACACAGAGAACAATAAGCAACGAACCGCACCGCAATCTTCTCCCTTCCTACACCTGACACTTTTAAACAAAACAAATCACTTAATTTCCCTGTCATTGTATAATTACCAGGGCAATTACGTATTGCATTGCATTGTGGGATTGAATGAACAAATTAGGCCTTCACCACTAATATAATTCATCCATGATGCTCTTTGAATTTTGTAAGAAAATTACTAGAAATGATGAAATTGTGTGTTGAGCGAGACTGTTGGTGTGAGAGTGTGCAAGTTTTCAGTGTGGAGTTTACCAGTGACCCAGCCATTACTAGCAAGTTAACACTAGTCAAAAATACAACGCTGACACAACATGAAAAGTAAAAATACTTTAAAATGGTTCTTTTCATAAGTTGTTTACCCAAAGAAAATGCAGTGGATTAAGTTTCACTTCTGCTGTTTCAGCTTTTTATACTCACGGCGCAGCACATTTCCTTCAGGGCAACACTACAGACAATATAATTACAAGCTTCTGATTCATCTCAGTACTTCATTACATTAAATAATGAATCAGCTAGGTGAGTTAATTTACTACGACTTTTTATTTTCTTCTGTTGATAAGCTTTAGTACGCTTACCACAACGCCCCCCTCAGTGTTGGACATTTTTCTTTCTTATTCAGGCCAGCTGTATGTTGGAGCTCATGTAGACAAGTAATAAATATGAATTAATTTTGGTGAACTTCTTAGGAATGGTAATGTATAGTTGGATTTGGAGAGGCATCAAACAACAATATATTTAAAAATATTTAAGCATTAGACCAGATATTTGAATAAAGCACATAGTGTTTCATATCCACTCAATAATAATATAAAATGCCTGGAAATATTAAGATATAGCACTTTTAATTGCTAATAATAAAAGGGTTGCGTAACAGCACTATAAGAGTCAAGTATGAAAACAGAAGGAAAAGGGACAATTAAAATAAACAAAGCAACTTTTACAAAACTTTTGGCTTGTTATTCATGCTTGTGGATCGATTTGCCTGTCTCACTTCAAAAGAAGTGCTCAAAAAGCAACGATTCGTTCCGCAATTACCCATCACTGCTATCATTAAAAACTGTTATTAAACCACTGAAGTCTATAAAACTCTTTGGAAAAACTGCTCAAGAGTGAAAATGAACGTTAATGTCCCAAACTGTGACTACATACGGCAAACCGGAGTGTGATATTTCAGAATAACAGCTGTCAAATTGTCATCCTAAGAACCACTTTGTCTCTGGGGAATGAAGTGAGAGACATTACGGACACTCTGTCCATAATGGTGGAGTTGATGACGCTTGTAGCGCTAAATGATGATGGGGACGAGCCTTCATACTCCAGTGCTACATGATTGGCTGACAGTCAGCGCGCAGGAGGCCAAGAGGCCTGCATACCAGCTCCCAGTGGAGCAATTAAGTCAGGAACAGCGGCACTTGTTTACACGGCCTTACTGCTCCAGACCAGAGAGCGAGCAAATTAATAACCAGAACTCAACAGGGAGGCGAGTATACACCAAGACCAACACCACCAGGTCTCCAGCAACGTGACCGGCTTGTTCAGAACGAGACATGAAATTCACCAAAAATCATACTACCTGAACAACATGCATAATAATAGCCTGCAGCATTTTTAGCAATATTACAATGTAGTTTTTCTTTCAGCTTGATTAGATATTTTTTTTTGTAGCTCATAAACGTTTCCACTTTGCTATTATAATGAGACCTACTTCAGCTTTGGAGAGGCCTAGCTCCAGACCACAGGTTCCCGACCTTTGTCACCCACTTCAACACAGGAAGGGTTGTCGGTTAGTTGGTTAGCTGAAACCGGTGTGTTGAGAGCAGGGAACACACTAGGACAAGGGGGACTCCAGGACCAGGGATTGGAACCTGTGCTCAGACCTATTTATATGTTAATCACACACTGGTTTTGTAACTCATGACATGTTGACAGTCATGCAGTGTATCCTGCAGTAATATTAATGCACATTTGATGTTTGTCAGAGCAATCCAATTATGCAGAGTCCTTAGACTCAAGCCTTGCTTATTTGACTGTAGATTGTCTTTTCCTGTCAAGTTTATTATAGTTAAATATAAAAAAATCTTTTATACATTTTATACACTATTGATTGTTTATATAGAATTTAAAAAATGGCTTGTAGGTAATTTAGAGTTTTACACCAAGTTACATGAACAAAATAAAAAAGAAAGGTTATTTTTATTTACTGTAAATCATTTTCAGGGACAATATCTTTTGAGAAGTTGTAGGGTTTTTGTTGTTGTTGTTGTTTGCAACAAGTTACCCTCGCAAAACACTACATTTAGACCGAAACATCATGTGGAAAGAATTTAAATTAAATATTTTAATGATGTAACAATTTATGGAGATTGAAAGGGTGTTAGTGTGTATGTTATGTAAGGAAAAAAACACATGACGGTGTATTATTGCTATTGCTATTGCTATTATAATGCTGGATTATCCATGAGACAAGTCAATTCCTGTTATCACTTCTGTTATAACAAAGATAAACACTAGTTCCCTCACCAGCTTCTCCTTTTCTTTCTGTTGAAGTAAGACAAAAAAAAAACAGCCTGTCATTTTACCAAGAAATAGCTAAGTGTAAACTCCTCTGTCCTGAAGACTTTCCCATTCTGGGAAACTTTACAAAGCACTGTGGCTGTTACAAAGCACTGGCACCCGAGACTCATCATACACCACTGCTAACAAAAAACTTCCCACATCAATGATTCAAGTCCCTGTGTATGAGCTGTTACTATTAAAACAGTTGCATATCAGAACGAGGCCATTACTGTAAACCTACTGTTTATGTAACTGCTGGAACTACTTTCCAAGTCGTGTGTTATATAAAAGATAATGTACAGTGACCCGGTCATTACTGCAGAATAAACCCTGACAGGGTGATGCAGGACCCAAATGCAATGTGAAGCAATAATGACCGGCTCGCTGTAGATCATCCTGCTTATTGCGCTGCTACTTACTAAAGAAATCAATAATTGGACTCAAAGTTTAATTTTTCATAATCTTATTTTATTGATTGAAAAACGATTTTATTGCTTCTGCTAAAAAAACAGTCTGTTAAACTCTACAGTAGAAACTGGGTTCATAACAACGTAAACTTTGCAGCCTTCTTAAGATTAGCTTACTTAGCGTTATAATTCACGTTAAACTGAAAATCAAAATTTAGATTAGAAAACTCTTCCACGGTGTTTTCTGATGGAGTACCGTTTTTTGCCACAAGGTGTCGCAAATGAGCTGCCGTTGTTGATTTGATTATTAAAACAACAGAATTTACCGAACTTCTTTCGGTGTCCATAGCAACGGTCTGTTGTTCATAGCAGCGGTCTGCTATTCAGAAACAACAGACTGTAGAGTCCCGTAACTGGCCAATCAGAGCCAAGTATTAAACAAATCCGTGTAACGAATAAAATTACACCCCGTAGACGAGAAATGCTACTCTTTTCTGATTGGCCGGCTAGGTGTTTAATAACTTGGTGTAACGGGACACCTATAAAGTAGCTCGGTTGGAAAAGTTTTACTCACCGTTCCATATCAATGCGCTGGGAACTTTTGAATGGTAACCATAACAACCATAGTAAATTATCCGTTGGCTGGCGGCCTGTATATCCGGTAACCATAACAACCAAACCAGCTAGACCACCCACCTCAAGTTATCCTTGTTCAGGGCAAAAGTACACCAGAGACACATTTGTTTCTGAGACAATTACTCCTTGTGTGTTATTTCTACGTCTGTAAACGTTTTTAGATGTTTGGTAACCGGGGTACAAGCAGGATAACGGCCTTCGAGGTGCTCCGTTTTACGGAATTAATTAACTCGGCGGAGAAAACCCACTCCGCTTCTCGTCGGGGAGTTCTTTGCCTCCGCCTCGTCCGTTAATTCCGTATAACGGGACACCTCGGCAGCAGTTATCCCTTACTTATTAGATATCTAACCAGCCAATCAGAAAAGAGTCTCCTGGCTATATTTATAAATAAAATTAATGCGCAACTTCTAACCAATCCGATTCGAGAAATCAACCGCGCTGTGTATTAATACAAATGACCTGAAAAGGTCTGACTGATTTATGACAGCAAGGCTTCAGGAGTTCGGTGTAGTTCTGTCAGCTACCGCTAGACGGCGACAGACGCACAACATTTCACTAAAGCGCCTATAAATCTGCAATCCAGCAGTTTGATGATTTCTGTAACTCACCACCATGAGAAAAAGATTAATGACTCCGTACTGAATTTATTACGTTGTTAGACCACTAAATCACACTACTACAGACATATAGGACTACAAGTTGATGACTGATGATGATAGGTAAATGCTGAACCAACAACATAACACATAAAATACCTCCACTTTTGCCTGAAAATTTGTATTATGAAATGTTTTATTTTATGGATCTTAAATTGTCTGTGTGGTCTTTTCATTACCTACCGTCAAATTATTTCTAGTTGCCTAAAATAGCTTTGGCCAAAAAGCATCTATTCCTCAATAAATAGGTATAATTTTAAAAATCAGTATGATTTCTTTTAAATGAATTTTATTATTATTATTATTTTCAGCTTTTTTCTTTTATAGCTAATTTGTTTAACTCATTACTAAAGTATTGGAAACTGTATTCAAAAGCTCTATACAAATAAAATCTATCATTATTTCAAAACAATGCCACGAAAGATTTCGCCGTCTATGCAGTTATAAGTAATGTTTCAGCATTAATGTTTAATTTGCTTCTTTTATACCATTTTATAAACCTCTAATTAATGTCTTATAATACAAATAATATATTTTTTACTTTTTAACTGTATAATAACATTTTACATTTTTAAATAATTTTTTCCATTAAAAACGAAGATTTGATATTGCATTGAACCACAAAACAGCATCCAATGAAACTATGATAATTCTCCCTGCAAGCCTCTAGACCTAAAATGTATTCCTGTTTATTTTTCTACAGAAAACTGGAGTAAAGATCTGAAGCAGTGGCAATCGACAGCTGTTGTTTATCAGCGTGTGTGTACCCACCTGCTGTCTGTGTGTCCTCCTTCCCACTGCTCTGTGTTTGTGTTTGTGTCTCCTTGCTACCCTTGACCTGACTGAAGTGTCACCATGTTGTGGACTCTTCTCCTGGCACTGCTCCTATTGCTGGTGCTCCAGGCCCAGCTGTACGTGTGCCTGCGGGAGCTCAGATCCTCCACAACCTCTGTGATCTCAGTAAAACCGAATGAGACAACCAACAGCAGCACCTCAAGACGCCTACCAGGTGCGATCATCATCGGGGTACGCAAGGGCGGCACTAGAGCCCTACTGGAGATGCTCAACCTTCACCCAGATGTGGAAGTGGCCAAGGCTGAAGTGCACTACTTCAATTTGGATGAAAACTTCCACAAGGGTTTGGACTGGTATCGTGCTCAGATGCCCCTCACCCATTCTGGGCAGGTGACCGTGGAAAAGACTCCAGGTTATTTCACAGCACCTATGGTTCCAGTCAGAATGTGGTCAATGAATCCAGCAATGAAGCTCCTTTTGATCATCCGCGACCCAGCTGAAAGGCTTGTGTCAGATTACACACAGGTCCTGCACAACCGCATCCAGCAGAACAAGCCATACCAGCCCCTGGAGGACATGCTCCTGCGCCGAGGACACATCAACCCCAACTACAAAGCCCTCCAGAGAAGCCTTTACCACCAACACCTGACCAGGTGGCTGGCCCTTTTCCCCAGGGAGCAGATCCATATTGTTGATGGAGAGGCATTAATCCAGGACCCATTCCCAGAACTACAAAGAGCAGAGAAATTCCTGGAACTTCCACCACGGATAATGCCAGACAACTTCTACTTCAATACCACTAAAGGGTTTTACTGCCTGCTTTCTGCAGGACACGACAAGTGCCTGGATGAATCCAAAGGAAGGCCGCACGCACCCCTCAGCAACGAGGCTTTCCAAAAGCTCTGTCGATTCCTTAGGTTACCCAATCAGATCTTTTTTAGGATGATTGGCCAGACTTTTGACTGGTGCTGATAAAAAGTTTATACTAGATTTTAAAATTGTAGACAAAATCTGTCATAAAACATCCTGTCTGCTCAGAACTCTACGCATTATTTAATATTTGACTGAGATTTGATTAACATCTGGGTTTATCCCAACCAGAGCTTCTAACCAAACTTGGTTTATTCCAACCAAGTTGAAGAACTGATCTGATCAGGAAATCAGACTATAGCCCTGGTGCAAAGGTTCCTCCTGGTGTTAGTTATGCAGAACTGCAACAAACCTGATTTTGAAATTCAGGGGTATGGGTTAATGGACTCAGGCTGTAGATCAGGGTTTACTAATCTTATCCACAGATTAGCTGCTTGGCTTTAATGAAAACCTGTAGCTGCACTGGCACTTTGTGGATATGGTTACTGAGCCCTGCTGTAGACTAACTGTATGTTTAAAATGTTAATACATGTACATAAAAAAACAGCTGCTGAGGGATATTTGGGTAATATGGAAGTACTCACATTACCTACAAGTCAAACGTTACGTAGCTTATACTTTCTGTATTTTGTGTACTTTGCAAAGGTTTGTACAAGTGTTTGACTGAGCGCCATAATCGTTATAGTAACTAGTTGGATTTTCATCCTTGCCACTTGTAAAATTAATCTATAATGTTTTGTCTGCCATTTTCAATAGAATTTTCTATTTTTAAACTCTTTAAAAAGAATATTCTATGACTGTATGTAGTTTGTACTCAATACATGAATGTTGAAAATCATGGTTTAGGATCAAAATTAATGCCGTACGCACTCTTAATAATATCATTTAATATCATTCAGTTCCTCTCGAAAGGTAATTGTTTTTCCAAACCAAAAGGCCATAATTTGTCTTCAAGAGAGAAAAGGAATTCAGTTTCCTCCATTACCACTGAAGCAAAGAATACCATTTAAGGGGAAAATATCTAGTGAACATTTTGGTTTAACTTCAGCTAAGAAATAAAGATCCTTCTCAACTACTATTTGGTCCTTCAAAAATATGAAACTTCATAATTGCTTCATAACTGCATGTGTAAATAATCATATTTATACTTCTATGACTGTACTAATTATAGTGTCAAACTGTGTTGGAGTGTTTACAGAAGCTCTCATGGAGGTCAGTGAGTAATGCCATCAGTCATACTACAGATTCCAGTGAATTACTGTAAAAATTATACAGAATGGCGTATTAACAGGAAATGAATAATTTTATGACAATCCCAAACAAATAGATTGATTAATGGTCATTGCTTAATTCTATACTTATTTACTGTCAGTGATCTTACTTCATTCATCTTCAGGAACCACTTTGTCTTCGTCAGGGTTGTGGTGGCTCCAGAGCCCACCACAGAGTACATTTCATGCGCTGCAACCTGGCAAACCCCGATGACTGCACCACCGAGGACACCAGTCCATCACAATCCATCTTAAACACACATTCAAATAAATTCTATGCTTTTAATTATAAAGCACTTTTATCAATGCATGTTGTCCAAAGCATTACAAAAATCCATGTAGGTATTTATAGACCACTACTTAGCACTTCACAGGCAAGGAAAGAAAATGTAGAGAACAATAGAACCTCAGCAGTACAGCAATTAGAATCTTTTACTCCAATTCAACAGATCAAACTCACTCCCTATTAAAAATCAACTTGTGTACTAGCTTCATTAAGTAAACATTTTCTTAAAAGATAGAAGAAATGGAGTATATACTCCATAAAAATACTTAAGGAATTCCTAAGTATGTTTTCATTAGCATATAATCACCTGTAACTGACTCCTCATGTTTTCATAAGCATAGAACAAGCCCTTTATATCTACATAATGAGCAGGTCCACCTAGGCCGCCATGTTGCGTACAGTAGCCCAGAACGAACAAACGTCTAGTGAGCACCTTCCACATTTGCACAAGTGGCAGTGTAAATCTGGAAGGAAGCTCTGGAAGGATGACAAAGAAAAAGAAAGAAGAAGAATCAGGGTTTCTTCGCACTGGCTAACAGTTGGAGAACCCAAATTTCTTGGAAGCACACTACCTGACTGCCACCACACGTCCTAATACACACTTGGAATGAAAGGGGCAAAGGAGAGGCATTCGGGTGGTTGAATCCTACATAGTGGACCTTAAACAAATAATATCAGGAGCAAACCTTTATTAAAAATATTCATCTTGTGTGTTTTGTGACATGTATGTATCTAACTGTTGGCGAATATCAAACCTCGCCTTTATCGCCAAGATCCTAGAAAGCATTCTGGATCCACAACAGGACAAAGCATTTACTGACCAAGTATGTGAGTGAGCTGACTTGTAGATTATATAGCAGAGTGCATCATGCCTAAATAAAAAAAAGCTTAAGGTTGAAGGGGGAGGAAGGAAAAAAGACAAACATTTTTTTGTTTTGTAAAAAAATGTGTTTATCAGTTCCATTTTTCAGTATAAAACACTTCCATAACTCTGGCCAATCAAACAAATTCACTTTCATAACAGGACAAAAATCACAATTCCTGCATGTCTCTCTAAAATAGCTTTGAACACAGGGATCTGGTTTTAAACTAATTTTGTAGATGACAACAAACTAACAAAATTACTCAGGGTTAGCTAATACAACATGAACATTAATTTAAAAAAAAAAAAAATAGAAAAAGAACGGATGAACGAACAGATGCAAGTTTATCTGATCACAGTCCGAACACAAGTCCTTGAGTCCAGCCCACCACGATGATGGTGTTTACGCAGTCTTCTGCTGGCCCTTCTTGCCAATCAGGGACTTGTGGATGTGAGGGATCACACCTGCAAAAACACACAGCTGTTGTCAATCAATCCAAGACGGAGTACATCCCTCGCTTGTCATAGCATGCAAACCACTCGGCACATTTTAAGCATTGCCATGCAACCGAGTACTGAAAGTGTCCCAACTCACCTCCACCAGCGATGGTGGCCTTGATGAGGGAGTCCAACTCCTCGTCTCCACGAATGGCCAGTTGTAGATGGCGGGGAGTGATACGCTTCACCTTCAGATCTTTGGAGGCATTTCCTGCCAACTCCAGCACCTGTAATGAGTAGACAACCACTGTTAGTCAGCTATTTCCATTTAGTACAAATGAAAATGAAGATTTATCCTATTGGTGAAGTAATGTTGCATGAAACATCTGCATCTACACCATATCCAGTCCATAATCGCCCTTTTCCTCTCCCTATCTTCACAATGTCTTGGAATAGAAATGGCTCTATAAATCAGACACAATGTCTGGACTTAATTAGACTTAATTATATAATTGCAATAAAACAAGATTTGATGGCTTCAGAGTATTTTTTAAACTAGCCCAGTCTGGCGACGCTGTCATTTACAGTCATGTCCGCTCCTCCTTCAGTGAAAATATTCAGAGACAGAGCATGGGGCAAGCATGATTCCTTGCCCAAAAGGCCTTAATTAGTGCTTGGTGCAGTTCCCATTTTTGGCCACTAGGTGCAATAATGACAAGCAAAGTATTTTTCTTTTTTAATGTAAAAGGTTTTACAAGTATTTACAATTGTTCTATAGAAGCTAAGTACACAACATCTAGAAAGACGACCAATAAAAGCTGATGTTCTATTGATTGGTTAAGTAGCAACATATTTTAAAATCATAGGTCGCTAAAAATAGCTAAACAGTGTTATAATGGAATTTTAAATGAGTGTTGAGAAAGAGGACTTTATTAAGATTAGTATTTGCTGAATGACTGGTATATACAGCAGGGCTCTATGGACAAGCTGCCACGGTTTCCAATAAACCTGATACTTGATAGTCATCAAGCTGTAGAGGAATGGTAACACAAAGTTACCCCAGACACTGATGAGTAAGTGCCTTTACCTCAGCTGTGAGATATTCAAGAATTGCAGCGCTGTACACTGCTGCTGTAGCTCCCACTCGCCCATGACTGGTAGTGCGGGTCTTCAGATGCCTGTGGATACGACCCACGGGGAACTACAAACAGTCAAAAACAATCATTTACTACAAGGGAAAAAAAATATAAGATTGATTTCAGTAATGAAACTACTCAAAATGTGGCCACCAAACCATTCTCTATTGCTACACCACTGAAACCATAGTGATATGTGCTTGTGGCATGATGAACATGGAGTAACGTTAGCACGGTCATAAGTCAAAACAAAACTGAGAAATGACTGCAACTTGACCTAGCCCAATTGTGACCTTGACAAACCCGCTTTTCTACCCAACAGATTAATATTTGTGTAATGATCTTTTAATTTACTCATGCACAATAAGGCATATTATTCCAGTAGTATTAAAATATAAACTACTCAAACGCTTTAAATTCTTATTTATTCACATACAATTCAATATATAATTTATCTATAGTACTACGATATTGTTTAGCATTTAAAAGACCAGATCAATTATTATGCATACTGATCAGGTAATTTTTATTAAGCCTTTGAAGTAATACATGACTGTAATCTTTAATGTAACAGTAAATGCCCTTTTCTCATTTAAATGAGCGTGAAGTAAGAAAACTGTTTTACTTCATAACCAAAGAAGGAATAATACGTGGCCCAGTTCTTTAATATTGAGCGGAAAAACCTTTCAGCCATTATTATGCAGCCTCAGTTTAGTCTAGACCAAGAACACACAGATCACTGCTGTAATAATAAACATTAGTATTAAATATTGGCACTCACCTGAAGTCCAGCCCTTTGGGAGCGAGACACTGCTTTTGCCTTGGCTTTGCCACTGTCCTTTCCTGCCTTGCCACCAGCCTTGGATTTAATGAAATACATACAGTTTTACCACTGGAGTGAGCAAACATGCGATTTTATCCGGACAACTCAAACAGCCATGCAACATTTCTGAACCTTTGAAAATTGTTAAGAAATAAACTTCACTATTCTCATACCTATACAAATAATATAAGGAGAGTTAGCATAAAGTTTATCATCCTAAACTTTAAGGCACTACCTATAGTCTTACACATTCATCCATCACCATGTCATTACGTATACAAGATATATACTTAACTGCTATAGTGCTGGGTAATGAATATTAGTGACTGAACTATGCGAGATTATATGCTTTTTACTACATTTTGTCAGACAGCCTGATAGACAGAAGGCTTATATTAGATTACTGACTGCAATACAAAACCACTGACATTGATCAAATTATGTAAATCATACAAATGAGACCAAAACCAACTCAAGTTTCTCCATAATTTTTTTTGCACTTACGTATTTCAAACCCTGACTTGTCCCTATTCCGACTAGATAAATTGAAAAGAAAAGCAAAATAAACATCCCCTGCCTGTCTCGATGCAACATTAATTTTGCTTGCCGTGCGTGCGCAAGCGCGCGGTGAATCATTTTCGGATTGCTGAATCGATTCCATCGTTTTGAAGTTGACTCTTAACTTGAAATGTATGTAATCAGAGAACCGAGCCATTTTAGAATCGACTCCGACGTGAGCCGAAAGAACGATGCCAACTTAACTTAATACATACGACATATGTTATACTGTTTATGCATAAAAATGTAATAATGTAGAGTTTATCAACGCTACTGGAACGATTTTTTTAATACTCAGAAGCTAATTGATTTAAATAGCTTAATCACTGCATAATGAATAAGTTAGAAAACGTTCAGAAACCATGTAATGTAAAGCATTTCCACACTTTTCTATTTACACAGATTTTCTATTTAGTATCGTGCTGGGCAATTTCCATCACTGCGTTTTTAGTCTACGTGAAGTTGTGATTTTAGTTCTTGCAGACAGATTTTAGGTGATAAGCCATATACCGTTACTGGTGTTTAGATGTTTCCCGTCGAGTGAGTGACACATGATGAGAATATTAATGCAAGACGTTACTTTTTGGTAGTTAGCGAGTTTAGCGATTAAAAAGTGATTAAGTGTTACATTTTCGCATCCTAGGTAGGAATATAAATCTTTAACTTACTAATAAGTACGGTTCCACATACAGCTTCCTGGATCTGAATGAATTAACTAACCAGCTGGTAAAATAAACCTGGTTAGCACACAGGAGCCAAAATAACCTGCAAAACCAAATCTGCACGGACTGCTTTGGTGCTAAATAACAAACCTCATCTCGGGCGTCTAAACAAAAAATACTCTTTGGCCATAAAATTAAATTTCACAGCTTTCCTAGATACCGATTTCAAGTTCACGTCAGCTAACTAACCAAGCGAGTTGTATCAGCAGCCAGGAAACGTAAACAATCCAAACCAGCGCTGCATTACGCTAGTAGCTTCCGAGTTAAAGATTACTAGTCTCAACCAAAAATATCAGTTCATAGTCAACCAGCTGCAATTTCCGAGTACTCTAAATGACCGTCGATAGAAAACGAAATCACATCAATGGTGGAAAAAAGTTGCAAATCATACTAAAATAGACAACACGCCTTTTTCCGAAGCTCTTAGCGCGCGGAGACAACGGTGAAGCTAAGCTAACGGATTAGCAAAAATCGCCTTTTACTCATTCAAACAGTTAACGTCAATTACAGGCTACATTCAACAAAACGCAAAAAATATACAAGCCAAAGTTAATAAGAGAAAAACATACCATTGTAACGGTTGGTTGTTTGGGACGCGGATCCGGGAGGACTAAGCTAAATCAATTTGGCCTCAAACAGAGAGGAACAATAAACCACCGTTGAAAAGAGAAACACTTCAAGGTAAACGAGCATAGACATTGACCAATCACATTCTCCGATGTTGATTCGAATTTTACTATTAACCAATGATATTGCTGGTTGTTAAACGCTTTTCCCCATCCCCCACCGTTGAACAGTATTTTGCACATACAGAGTGAAGGCGGGACTTACTACAACTATCAAATGTACTCAAAACTTTTACTCCCTCTTAACTCTTAACTGTAACACTAATATAATATAATATAATTAAAATATATATATATATTAGTGTTACAGTTAAGACAGTATTATATTTTCTGTGGAGGTATATTGTTGGAGTTAGAAACATAAGATCATAAGATTGTACATTTAAATTTGTTAGAGTCGTAATAGTTTATACTTATTCATAGAATTATTAGTGCTCAACTGCAGAATCTGTATTACATGCGGTTTTTACAGTGTCGTATGACAAAATATGAATCACTTTTGGACAAAACAGTAAAACCCAATCCGCCAGTAAGCACAACCGGCAACAGGGTGAGGCGGGACTAAAAGTTTGATTAATATCGCAAATAGACCAATAAGAAAGCTATGTTTCGTAGCGGCTGCGTTTACGGACAAGCTCCAAGTCCAATCGGGATATAGGGAATACATACTCGGTTGAGGTCGCGACAGTTTATTTTTCCCACTCGTATTCCAACAAACCCCGCTTCGAAAAATGATTGGTTAGTATTTTATGAAAACGCTCATCGATTGGGCAATTTAGAAGTCGTTTACGTCACCGTAGTTACCTTGGGAACTTCGAACGCATCTGAAAAACGTCATGGCAGTAATGACAAAATCTTAAAACCGCGTGTATCCAGATCATAACTACATTTTGCGCTGTGTTTGACTTCGTACTAGTTTACCACAAGATTTATTATCTTAAACTACACGTCAATTTTTAGGTAGGAGGCGGGATTTTGTCGGTATACGGGTGGGAAAAACGACTCAGCGTCAGAGTGCAAGAACGCAGAGAAGCAAGCTGCTGGTGATGGTGAAGATGGCGGATGGGGATAGTGGGAGTGAGCGCGGTGGAAGTAGCGGTGGTGGAGGCGGAGGAGGCAGCGGATTCCATCATTTCCATCGGGATCAAGAAGAGACCCAGGAGCTGGCCTCAAAACGCCTGGACATCCAGAACAAGCGTTTCTACTTGGACGTCAAGCAGAACTCAAAGGGCCGGTTCGTGAAGATCGCGGAGGTCGGCGCCGGGGGCTCTAAAAGTCGACTGACGTTGTCCATGTCGGTGGCGGCGGAATTCCGCGACTACTTAGGCGACTTCATCGAGCACTACGCCCAGCTAGGGCCTAGCACCCCGGAGCAGATCGCACAATCCTCGGGTGGGGAAGACGGCGGGCCAAGACGGGCCTTGAAGAGCGAGTTCTTGGTGAGGGAAAATCGCAAATACTACCTCGATCTGAAAGAGAACCAGCGCGGGAGGTTCCTGAGGATCCGGCAGACCGTCAACCGCGGCGCGGGGTTCGGAGGGGGAGTGGTCCCTGGGGCGCCCATGCAGTCCGGACAAACCATCGCTCTCCCGGCTCAGGGACTAATCGAGTTCCGCGACGCCTTGGCCAAGCTGATAGACGACTACGGCGGTGACGATGACGAGCTAGCCGGCCCTGGATGCGGCGGCGCCGGCGGCTACAGCGAGCTTCCCGAAGGCACGTCCATCACTGTGGACTCCAAGCGTTTCTTCTTCGACGTTGGCGCCAACAAGTACGGCGTGTTTCTGCGAGTCAGTGAGGTGAAGCCCAGCTACCGGAACTCGATCACGGTGCCATTTAAAGCCTGGAGCAAGTTCGGAGGAGCTTTCTGTCGCTACGCCGAGGAGATGAAGGAGATCCAAGAGAGGCAGAGAGATAAAATGTACGAGCGGAGAGCGGACGAAGAGTCCGAGGGAGACGACGTGGACGACGACTGATTTCTCGTCCCAGGACCGGGCTTCAATGTCCACCCACGCGTTTGACAACTTCGAAAAGATGTGCATGATGAACTTTAGTACTAAAACACCTATCTCGAATAAAGTTGTGTGACTGACAAACATGGCGTAAATTAAGAAAAAAAAAAAAAAAGAATCTGTAAAGCATACACAGAGCTAGCTAGCCAAGCTGAGTGAAACGACTTTTCTCTAGCTAGTTAGCTAGCTAGCTGCACCAGGCCTAGTTAGTGAGAGATCCTTTTTGGTGCAGACCTGTTTTAAATGGCATGTAAAAAGAAAAGGCATAATTAAACCAACCAAAAACCTGTTCTTAATATGCTTATGAACATAATGTGAGCATACAGTGTTACTTATTGAGGTTATTTACAGTATGCATTGCCATAATAGACAGAAGACCAGCAAATACACAACAAGCTTATTCAGGAAGTTTGTTTCATGGATTTTCTCACCTTTGTTTCAGGTCTCTGGTAATGGATTTATTTACTTTTGGATCCAGTTTCTGGGCTAAGATTTTATTTCAAAAGTTCAATCAGAAACTTGCAGTATATACAGACACATTACGTGGACCATTGACACAAAAAAAAGGTGCTATGAAATATTTCACCACCTCCCTTAAACATTACTTATATGTATTATCATAATTATTATTATTATTATTATTAAGAACATGTAAAATACAAAAACAGTTTGGTGTACATACTAAATTATTATAAATCATTCTTACAGAGATGGTCGAAGGTTGACAAAGCACACAGCCACTATTATCCTAAAAGATACTGATACTGTGTCACTTTGTTCTTAAATTACTAAAGTTAGCACAGATACTGAGTGTGGTTATTTTTTAAAGGATACTGCATTAACGTGTTTTAGACCAGAGCTTTGGATACGTCTGCAAGAAGCGATGGAGGTTCAGTATCTGAGTTTGACTGTCGGATTAGAAGTTAGTGAATTGAAAAATAATGCGTGTAACTGGAAAATACATTAGTTTCAATGTAAAATCCACCCAACAGGGGTCAAATACTTATTTTTAAACATGAAATACAGATTATATATATAAGTATATTTATATATAGGAATATAGAATTGATTCAATTATTACAGGCTTATTTAAACAAATCTTGGATGCAATTATCCAATGGGATATTTCTTCTGTTTTGTTTTTTTCCGCCTTTGTTTTTCATGTGGTCCTTATTAACATAAGGCTATATGAATATAGAAACAATATTTCAGATGCTTTGTAACCTTTCTCTCTACAATTTGACTTCAATTTGACAACAATCCCTCAAGAGAAATGTTTCTTTTAGCTTTTTGTATTATTTGTATCTGAATATGCATAAGACATCAATAATCTCCCAGAACAGCCTATTGTCATCAATCTACAACTCTTTTTCCATGAGATTTTAAAGTACATGTCTGTTACAGTTTACAACCACCCTGTCTGATCTTTTTGTACCTGTTTTGATCAATGTATGCTGTATTATTAAACATTTCATATTCTTTAGAGAAGAACAAGCAGAATTTACAAACTGTGACATTTGTCACACATAGCCTCAATGTGTGAACGCTTTCTTCAGGTTTTGGTTTAAAACCCTAGTCATACACACCATCTGGGAGCAATAGCAATTTTTTACTACTTTTAAAATCAGCTTCAGTTTTGCCTTCAGTTTTAGGTCTTTTCTGTACCATGTCCCATGAAAAAGGCAGCTGTTCAGTCATCGTTCTGCTGTAACACTCCACCACTTCCTTTCAATGACAAATAAAAATTCTTTGCTGATGAAATGCTGCTTGTTTGAGCCGTCTGTGTGTAGCAGCTGAAACAGGGTGTTCCCAGAAATTTGTGGAAATTTGTCGATGCTAACATAATATGTGATTTCAAACATTCAGTATTGTTTACTAATGTTTACCGCGTCATTAGCTTGAGCACATCCATAGAAATTATCGTGGCGTGTCCGTAGGGTGCAGTACCAATGTAAATTGTGGAGGCAGTATAGCACTACATGACACTGTCCTCAACTGACTAAACAAACTAATGTGTCTCAAATCGCATACTTGTATAGTATTCTAGACCGTTATTGAGTACTAACACTAATGGTTTTCCTATTATATTTAACATGAATTTTAAAACCCTCTTAAACCTACCATAAGGTCTGTTTTAAGTGCCAATCTTTTGGCTTTTCTATATTAGTAAATAATTTTAAATGTAAGGTCTTAAATGTAAGTTTTTTTAGTTGGGATGCAGTCCAGTGACAACAATCACACCCACTGTAAAAACAGAGTTTCTATGCATGTTCTCTCTGTGTCCATGTTGGTTTGATCTAGCTTCTCCGGTTTCCTCCCAAAAAACATGCCAGATTGACTAAGATAAATTGGCACTGTGTGTGTTCACTGTGCTCTGTATGGTCGTATATAGGATGCATTACTATCTCATGCCCAGTGTTCCTGGAATAGGCTCTGGATCCACCGCAGCCGTGACCATGATAAAGCACTTGAGTGAGTGACTCAGTTCTGGTAGCTTACTGTACCATTAATCTAGACATTCCTTTTGCATTAGCTAGTGAATCAGCTGACAAAACAATGAAACAACCTGACCTCCAATGTCCAACCACTGGTTGTAGTTCTCATAAATTAACTTCTATGACCAAGAAGCATAACCAGAAATAGAATAATCATGCCTTAGGGACTACTTGTTGCCATTTTTTATAAGAAATAGTTAATTTTATAAATGCTTCTTCAATTATAACAGGCTTATTTAAACAAATGTTGGATGCTATTACAAACTAGGCTATTCCTTCTGTTTTGTTTTTTGGGGTTTTTCCCACCTTAACTTTTCATAAGGGTAGCTGTCTCGGATGAATAATCTTTTTGTTCTTGGTCAAAGTGTCCCTTTAAGAAATTGACCTTTAATTCATTAATTTGATCATCATCTGTAAGAGCCATGTCCTGGTCAGGGTTGCACTGGATCCAGAGCCCATCCCGGGAACACTTTGCACGTGGGCAAATGCAGTGGAAATTTAGAGTTGCTACTTCACCTGTATTCTTTGTGGGAGGTGGGAGGAAACTGGAGAACCTGTACAAAACCCACAAAGACACAGGGAGAACATGAACTGAAATTTCACACAGACAGTAACCTGAGCTCATGATCAAACCAGGGACCCTGGAGCTGTGGAGAAGCAACACTTCACGATGTACCACTATGCCGAAATGAAAACAGAAAATGCAGTAAAATACCCTTAATACTATTCAAATATTGGCAAATTAAAACATGCCATCATAACCACATGACAGAAAGTGAATCAAAATGTCCATATTTTGGTTTTATGGTTCATAAATGCACCAATTATGTAAGAAGAACATGGCAGTAAGCACAATGCTGCATGTAAATATATTGAATATTGAAAGATTCTGTGATCTGTCATGGTATGGACGGAGTTCAACGCTAACTGCTGAGTCTGCTTTACCCACATTAACAACTTTCTGAACAGTCTACCATTGCCTGACCTAAAACTCTTCATTTACAAGACCTGATTTTTAGTGCTGTTGCACTAGTGTTGGATAGGTGAGACTATTTGTGCCAGATAGATGAGTACAAAGATGCGTTTTGTCATCATGGGTATGAATAAACCACCCCTTGTTCACAATCCGATGTCATGGTTCTTTACTTCCAAGCAGAAACAACAACATTTAGTAAAATTCACTGGAGTCCTGATAAAATTGTGCCAAAGTTTGTTGGGATTAAAAGCAGCTAACTGCAAGCCATAATGATGTCCTAATCACGGCAAATGAAGTAAGACAAACTGCACAATTTACCAGTCTCAGCGGGAGAGGAATTTAAGATCTGTTGATTTCATAATTCTGAGATGGAGAAAAAAAGCCAAAATGGCAAAACAGCAATAATTTACTATACATAAATGATTTTAGGTTATTACTTTAAAATTGGGTCAATTTGCCAATAAAAGTAACTAACCTCAGAATTATAAATAAAACCACACTGAAAAGTATATCCATCCATCCATTATTTATACCGCTTTATCCATCTGGGTCACGGGGGGAAGCTGGAACCAATCCCAGCATCTTCGGGCGAGAGGCGGGGTACACCCTGGGCAGGTCGCCAGTCCACCACAGGGCCGACACAGACAAACAACCACACACGCGCACGCACACACAATCTAGAGTAGCCAGTTGACCTAATCTGCATGTTTTTGGACTGTGGGAGGAAATCGGAGCACCCGGAGGAAACCCACGCATGCACAGGGAGAACATGCAAACTCTGCACAGAAAGGCACCCCGGGTGACCCGGGGATCGAACCCAGGACCTTCTTGCTGTGAGGTGACAGTGCTAACCACCACACCAGCGTGCTACCCCCACTGAAAATATATTCTTCCAAAAAAAGTAGGCAAGGTGGTTATACTTACATGACATGAAAAAACATTAATAATAAAGTAATTAATACCACAGTGTGACTGAGGTCTCAAATCTGATTGGTCAGAAGATTTAAACAGTAGTTCTGGCTGTAACATAAACAATAGTTCATTTTAATGCACTTTTTCTAATACATTATTGTTTCTTTACTAACAACTCATTCTATGCTAACAACTCAAGGGACTTACATATGTAAAGTAGATTCTCCAAATAATCTATCATTAATAAATAAATTTTTAAAATGACATAAAACATAAGTCACTCTGGATAAGGGCATCTGTCAAATGTCATAAATGTAAATGTAAATGTAAAATGTAAATGTAAAAATGTGTTTAACACAGTAAAATGTATAATCCTTAATGAAGTATTTTTGTGTGTGTGTGTGTGTGTGTATGTGTGTGTGTGCATGAGTGCGTGCGTGCGTGCGTGCATGCGTGTGTTAGGACGTTTTTCCTGGCTGGTGATTCTATGAGTTCAAATGAAGAGACGAGGTGAGTCAGAGTCTGAAAAAGAGGCTTGGATAAAGAATATGAAAAATCATTTGTGGTCATCAGAATTAATGTATCAGACACCAGTACTGGACCACTGACCATCTCTTTCAAGATGAAATCATATGCATCTGGGTAAGTGTTTCTTGTACATAATATATTGAGATTAAAATTAGAGTTGCATAGACCTTTGTTTCCATTTCATTCATTATTTTCATTAACAGTCTCTCAGCACCTGCCTGAATGCTCTCTTCAATCAATCTTTTGTTTATTTCTCTCTCATTGAGCTGAACATCATTCATCCTGAGCTTCAATTTGGGATCAAAGTCACAAAGCTGGAGGCTTATTTCATTCAAAGTTCCAATGGGTTCTTCCCATCTAAGGCCTGGCTGCACTGGTAAAGATCAGCCTCCAGGTGGTGTCATACCTCTGCTATATTGTGTTGTCTCTTGAGGCAGTCCAGTACCAGGTGTTGTCCCTTCTTATACATTCTCAACTGGTGCCTATTGTACATTCAATGATGATTTTGATACTTTATAGGGAGGGCACAGCCAGCTGAGGGCACAGCCAGCTGAGCTGTCCTATTGAATTGATCTTGAGTCTTAATTTTTCCATCTCCCTGGAGCACTGTGTGACTCAGATGCCCTGAAAGACGCAGCACATTGTACACTTCAGTTAATACATTCCCCTATGAAAGGCTCCATAGTATGAGAGAGAGAGAAAGATTGTTAAGGTTGATAAATCATTACACCATTTCGGGTAATGATGATGTGACTAAAACCTGTCTAGAAAAGGTCAAGCTCATCTAGAACACAGACGATTTGGTTACCAGACAAAACAAGTGAGTTCACATGCAAAACCGGTGAGTGAATCTCCCATGACTGTACCTTCAGGTTATGGGAGAGGATTCCAACTCCAGATACTTTTGAGAGATCTATCTCATTATACATTTCATCCATGAGAGTGTCAAACTTTTCTAAAAAAAAAAAATTGAAATCACATAGTGAGGAGTAAGTACTAATGACAGATCTCAGATAAATGAAAATGTTTGTGCCAGATATTATAGATGCTTTTTGTCAACATGGGTATGAATAAACTACCCTCTTGACAACCTGATGTCATGGTTCTCTACTCATATCTAAGCCCAAACAACAACCTTTCATAAAATTCACTGGAGTTGCTCTGATGAAAGCTGTTGGGGCCTTATATCTATCTTAATAATCTTTCCTTGATTATTCAACTGGATTTATTTTTAAATATATATATTTTATACAAATATTTATTTAAAATATTGATTTGCAGCATTTTAATCAGCAGTACTACATAACAGGCTTAATTAAATAGCAGTTCAATAATGACAACATTGGTGACATTTATCAGATAATCTGTCACAGCATGAGAATATTAGCAAGTGCTCATGTCAACCAAATAAATGTTGATACTCATTCAGTATAAGCATCATATGTGAATGGTACTGAATAAACACTCAGACTAACTCAAGGTGATGGTATGTAGCCTACATCGTTTACTGTTATCACTTTTTATAGCATTCCAAGCCATGATTTGTGCAGCCATATTCAAAATAAAGATAAAATAAATATCCACTGCCTGTTTTGCTCATTTAAACTCTTTTAAAGTTTATTTTTCTTGTTGTGTGTGTGCGAGCTAGGTCAATCATTTCCAATGTGTGGAACCGACTCCAAAGATTTGCTTTTGACTTTTAGTTTTCAGTGCCCGAGATTAAGGAATTGACTCTTTTTGGGATCAACATGGGAACCGAAAGCAAAATATCTTCGTTTGATTTTTTACTTTTTTAAGCTAATTGGTTCAAAAAGATTCGGTAGTTACTGGTTAACAGTATTCGACCAGGAACATCATGCTTCTCCTCACATTCCCACAAATGAATGATAGCATTACTCACATTAAAACACAAGTAATGTCATGATGCCAGCAGGGTAGTGAACTGTATAGAGTTTCCATACATTAGAGAAAGTCCTACTAATGTTTCTGCTCCTCCATTTCACTCAAATGTGTTTTTATGAAGTGACATAGCGTATGTGCTTCATAACGCAGTTAAACTAATAATGAAATTATTGGCAATAATTTTTATGATTGATTTTTATTGATTATGTTGATTAGTTGATGCAGCCCGTATGCATTTTAACATCATAATCCTGTAAATAATCCCTGTATTTACTAAATGTATCGGTAATCTGATTACATCTTTTTTTTTCCAGTAGCTAACTATAATGGAGCACAGTTACCTATTTTGTATCCTAATTACGTAACGCCGTTCCATATATTCCGTTACTCTCCAAGCCTGATAGCTACAACATAAGTAATAACAGGAAATGTCTTTTGGATGTTCCACAACATTAAATCTAACTATAAATTGTTAAAATGTGTGATATGTCATTTATTAATAAATCAAACATTGTAAACATTCAAATCACGATATTAGCAGAATAATTAACACTCCACGCAGGAGACATTAGAGAGAGTGAGACTCATGAAAGTAATGAAATCACAAAGCAAACACTTCCCCTTTGTCCTCTCAATTAGGTTTTGTTGACTAGCCATGACCAGCTGAGACCATCGGATTTAACCAAAACTACAGACATAAGTTGCTCTGTACATTTACATTTATGTCATTTGGCAGACACCCTTATCCAGAGCGACTTACATACATCTTATTTTAAAGAAGTGAGTAGTGAAGGCCTTGCTCAAGGGCCGAGCAGTGACAACTTGGCAGTGCTGGGATTTGAACTCACGACCTTCCAATCACTAGTCCAACGTCTTAACCACATACTTTTACGAGCATGCACTACATATCATTGCACTTCTTTTTGAGTAATGAAATCACATCCAGACTTGTGCTAATTAGAAGCACATATAGCCTTCTCACGAAAGGACGTTGTAATGTCAGGACTTTTAAAATTAATTCAGACTTGCAGTTTCCTGATGACCGAGTGATGATTCTCTTACACCACTCAGAAGCTCTCCTTAATAAATAAACTTTTAAAACTCCACAAGCACCAATGAAGGCATTCAAAAAACATTGATCTTTTGGTTAAGCCATTCCTTTGTTGATTTGGATTTATGCTTTGGACCATTGATGTGCTGAAAGGTGAAATTCCTGGTCAGCTTCAGCTTACTAGAATATGTCTGAATGTTTTGCACTAAAATTGACTGGTATTTGTATCTATTCAAGATTTTGGAATTATTGGAATGGAATTATTACACCTTTTGGAATCATTCTTAATGTTCAGAATCTGTCCTGTGGTATCCCAGTCTGACCCCCAGTCTGTGTCCTAATGCCTGTGTTAGTTCATTTCATGGACAATTACATTATGCAATATCTACTGTATATATAAAACGTTCCCCCATCCCAATTTTTTCCCCAATTTGGGATGGGTAAAGACTAAAACATACTTTCTTTGAAACACATTAAGTCAGCCAACCGCATTTTGAAATCACTGCTTTTCACTTCTATATAAAGGTGCCTGCCTGCCTAGTGGTTAGCACTGTCGTGAGGTTCCGGGTTCAAACCTAGTTGTGGAGTTTGTTTGTTCTCCCTGAGCCTTTTCTTCCCACAGTCCAATGACATGCATATTAGGTTAACTTGCTACTCTAAATTTCCTATGAGTGTGAATGGCTGTCTGTCTCCCTGTAATAGCTCTGTGATAGACAGAAGACCTGTGTACCCCAGGGTATTCTCTGCCTCTTGCCTGATGTCAGCTGGGATTGGCTCCAGCTTACCTAATGACCCACAATGGATAAGCAGTACACATTATAAATTAATAAATAATTTTTTTCTTTTGATGTGAGTAATGTTTCGGTAGGATACTTACATTTTAACTCAGTAAGATGGTTACACATTATATATCTTCATTTACATATTTCTCAGTAAATTTTCCACCCCTGTTTATGATAAACGTTCCTTGATAGAAGGCCATAAGAACATAGAAACAGTATATAAGGTGCTTTACAATCAGCTAAGTATTCTTGTTAAGTGGATTATTGTCACAGTGGTCTAATGTAATCAACCGCCATCTCCTTCTACTCCTACTTCATTTAATTTCCTGCTTCATTTAATAAATCCTATAATCAACCATCTACTGGAGACTACAATGATGTGTCTGGAAACCATAATGTATTCATAAATACAGAGCAGCAACCTAACACCATGAAGCATGGTTACCATTCATGTAATCTAAAAAGAAAACGCAGGCAAGAGGAGGCGGAAAAGGAAAAACAAAACAGTGGGAAGTGAGAAACTCTTACATTAAATAAATCAGTTATAAGTTAGAATAATTAGTGCCAAGGTTTAATTTGTCCCAACAGATGAATGGGTTGGTTGTCAATTAAATTCTAACAGCAGCTAGCTAGTCAGTAGCCTAGCTTGTTCTGTCTAAACTGTTATTAATTTTATTAACTGTTATTAATCTGTCAAAGTTAATGTGTTATTTACACATTAACGAATATATTAGGGCTGTCAAAGTTAGCACTGATGTCAATCGCCTGTGATGATCTTTGGACAATGAAGATATTTTGGTTGCATTTGCACATATACACTTCCTGGTAGCAATAGTAATTTTCTACTACTTTTAAAATCTTGTTCAGTTTTGCCTTCAGTGTAGGTCTTTTCTGTACCATGTTCAAGGACAAAGGGGAAGTTGTATAGTTGAAATAATTCTTCAGTACACTCCACAAACTTCCTTTCAGCAATAAAAAAACATTATATTTATATCATATTATATAACCCTTGTTTGAGCTATTTCTGTTTGAGCACATGTATAGAACTTTGATGTGTCAGCACTCAAAATATATTTATAGCTCCGATATAAAATCTCTAGCAGATCTGGAAGCAGATACCAGAACTACTAATGATTCTATGAAGATCTATAATGCTGTTATAGGCTGTACCAATTATTTATTTATGAATTATGCATTAATGCAGCTTAAACAATGATTTTGCTCTTGAAGTCACAAAAGAACTATTCTCTTGTACTCTAAAAGCTTGGTTTTCTGTTCTGCTCTTTCCTCTCTGTCTGTTCTCTTCTCTGTAACTACACTACATGGCTTCTAGTTATCGAGTGACATCAAGCCTGTAATCTCCATAGACTGGTAATAGTTCACCAGTCATACTGAAGAGCTCAGTGACTTTCAACTGTGATGGGATGCCACCCTTTCTACAAATCAGGTCATCAAATTTCTGCCCTGCTGAAGTGTGGTTATTCTGATATGGAACCATCTAGTAGTACCAACAGCTCAGTTATGAAAGCAGGAGTCAAGAGTTAAAAATCATCTGTCCTGCATAAAATCTCCCATTCACAGGCGCAGACCCTCCTTACCAAGTTCCAAACTGTTTCTGGAAGCAAATTAGTACAAGAACACTGTTGGGAGTTTCATGAAATGGTTTCCGTGGTCAAGCAGCTGCACACGAGCCTATGATTGCTAGCATAATGCAGATTGCAAGCTGGAGTGATGTAATGTTTATGCTGCAAATGGACTCTGGAGAAATGGAAACACATATGAAGTAATCCATCATTTCACTGTCCATCCAATTTTGTTACAACAGCCTTTCCTCTTTCAGCATGAGAAAGTGCACAATTATTTTCTCCTTGTAAATATTCTCCCTGCACTTGCTTAACCTCTTAAAAAACATTAAACATTAGAAAAACTCACAGCAGCCATTAAACTGGGAAGTTGATATCTCCTAATAACAGTGATAACTTAATACTAAATTTATTCAGACATCATGAGATTAATAAAAATTACCTTTGGCCTCTACAATTACAAGATTGGAAAATAATATTTAAAGATTTGACCCCACAGAATTTAGCTGTTGGACCCCCCGAGACCCCCCTTTCGCAACCCGTTTAAAGTACAATTTAAAACATAACACCTAAACAAATGTTTTGTCACATAAACAAAAACTGCACAAACCATCCAAAGTATCCATCCATCCATCCATCCATTATCTATACCGCTTTATCCACCTGGGTCACGAGGGAAGCTGGAGCTAATCTCAGCAGACACTGGGCGAGAGGCGGGGTACACCCTGGGCAGGTCGCCAGTCCAGCACAGGGCCAACACAGACAAACAACCAAACACGCTCGCATTCACACCTATGGACAATTTAGAGTAGCCAGTTGACCTAATCTGCATGTCCAAAGTATATTAAATACTAAAAATGACACTCTATTTTCCTTTATAGTGAGTCTTCCTTAACTTAATGATAAGATCCAAGAACAAAAAATAACCCTAATAACAATGCCAAACCTTTCAGGAAATGATTGCACCAATGTCTTGGCACAGATCAATTTCCGGTTTGAGTGAACGCTTGTATGTTATGGTTGTGGCTACTCACTGGTTTTTGGTTTGTCTTGGTTATTATTTTGTTTTAAAAAAATGTTTAATCAGTTTTAAACTGTTATTCTGGATTAAGGTGTTCACCTTGCTGGCTACCATCATTACTTTTACCCCACTAAAGGTCTCACTGGACAAACTTTATCAACTCCAGAGAAACTACAATCTTCCTGCTGATCTCCTGCTCCACCTGTCATATTCATCATGGATCTTGACGAAATTTCCACTTTAGCATGGACAACAGTAATAGGAAGATTCCTCATGCTTTTTGATCTGTAAATGGCTGACATCCAGCAATTGTTGACCAATGTGTTGACCCCAATGTGCTCACTCCTTAACTGTACCTTAACTGTTTGAAATGTTCAATGTTTCGTCTACTACTAACAAAGCTTCACTGGTAGGCGATTTTATTACCAATTATAAACTGGACTCCAATATTATGACTTTTTACATCTGAATCAAGAAGTTCCACTGGGGATGGGGGCATTTACATCTGTTAAGCTTGTTTGTCTACTTTAACCACTTTGTGTGCAATGTAATTTTAACAGGTTTTTAATTTATGCATTAATTTACACTTTGATATACCTACCAACATGTTTACTAAAGATTTTAATGTAATGTTGAATTGTTTTGATATAACTCAATTTGTGAATTTTCTAACCCTCAACAAAGGTCATATTATGGTTAGTTTGTTGTATTGGTCTTTCACCATGCAATTTCATTTCTGTTGATTTACCTATTTCTGATCCTAAATTTGTGTTTTTTGACTTACTTCCATTTTCAATTCCAAAATTGCAAGACTTGATCAGCAGTTGGTTTCTTCAATCACTGTGGAGAATGAGCTACTAACAACCATCATCTGAGTTCCACCACCAACCACAGTTTCAGAGTTCAGTCTACCAAATGAAAATGATATCCCTAAGCTCATAATCAAATTTAATTCCTCTACCTTACATTTGGACCCAATACCCACATGCCTTGTCAAGACCTGTCTGCCATGTATCACTCTTTTGATTAAACTCCACTGGCTCCAAGTGACTTATTGAATACATTACAAAATATTGCTGTTAATATTTAAAGCTGTATATAATTTTGCCCTATCTTATGTCTCTGATCTTTTGCAGAATTACACTTCTTCTCGCTCGCTCCGTTTCTCACCAGCAGGTTTACGGTCTGTTCCAGATATTTTTCCAGACATTCCAGAGCTTTTTCTCACACTGTACCCAAACTCCAAAACTCTCTTCCCCCTTATATTCATCAACTGGACTTTGTAATCTAATTTAAAACTGCTGTTAAACTTATCTTTTAAAACTGGCATATTCACTTTGATTTTATTTGTTGAAAGTTCATGTCTCTTTGTTTTTATGTAAATTCTGGTGTTATTCTGTTGTTAGTGTTGTTTTTTTTGTGAGTTGACCTCGAGTGTCTTGAAAGGTGCCTTTAAATGAAATGTGTTATTATTTTTATTATTATAATCATTTTAGCCTCCCTTCAAGCTTGTTTGAGTTTTCATCTATTGTTTCATCTATTGTTCAGAAGCTAACATTCAGAGACCTTTTCCAAGGATTTTTCTAGGGAGTTTATCTAATCTGCAGTTATTCAATAAATATTGTGTAATTGGGGAAACATTTGTACACAGTTCTCTGCCCATGCCAGAGTCAGTTCATATTTAGACATTTCTGTGTGTTTATTTCTTGAGAAATAGAAGAGAGAATCTTGAATGTGTAGCAAATGTCCCGATATAAAACCAACTTTACCTCGGTGAAGCTGGTACACAAAACTCAGACCAAAGTATCGGCATAAGATGGAATACTGTAGAAAGGAAGAACGTTCCATGAAGGTTATTTCACACTTAATCTAAGTATAACCTGAAATTCTTTGACATATTATTGTCATTGTTGATTTGAACGTGATGAATGTGATTTGAATCACAATTTGTGATTTGCTTAAAACAAGAAAAAATATATATAATTGGATATACTTTATTTCATTTTTTTTATTATTTCCTATGCCTCTGCACCCCCCCTTTGCTGTTATTATAACCTCCATTTTGAGCATGGCTGTATAGACTTGTTCATGTAGCCACAAGAGCATCAGTGAGGTCAGGCACTGATGTCAGGTGAGGAGGCCTGGGGTTGAGTCAGTGTTCCGGTTCATCCCCAACGTGTTCATTGGGGTTGAGGTCAGGGCTCTGTGCAAGACACACAAGTTCTTCCGCTCAAACTTTGGCAAACCATGTCTTTGTGGAGCTCGCTTTGTGCCCGGGGGAAAGAAGATATTCTATACAGTTCAGTGCTTACAACCTTGTTGCAACAGTATGGTGACTGCCCACATAGGAGTGTGATCGTCAGGTGTCCACATACTTTTGGCATTATAGTGTGTCTGAAATTCATCCTTGGTTGTATTTTATTTTTTTATTGACGCACCAATAAAGAACCATAACATATTGGATACAATCTATAAATAGACCAAAAAATCCAGGTTTCAAACATAATCTATAAATTCATAAGAAAACCTTCATAAGAATTAGGTTCACTGCAACAACTGCAAGACAAAAGAGGACTGAAAACAAAGTAATGAATGAAGGAAATTAATCAATTAATTAATTATTTAAGTAATTACATTCTGTGCATGTGCACTTCACCTTTGCACTCTAAATGCATCTTCATATATTTTAATGCTGGAGATGAGGTATATATCAAAATATGCTATCTGTAGTTTCATACTCTGATACTCGGTATCACAGATATAGCCCTACTTTATTTGTGACCACAAAAGTAGCCTAGTTATGCAATATGCAAGAACATTTAAGGACCTCGGTTAAAAAGGGAACTTTTTTTATTCCGGTTTATTTACAATGTAGGTGCTGTCTTATGTAACTTTTGGGCTACAGTACATATTAAAATAATATTGCTCATGTTAAGAGCAGAGGCAAAACAGTGACTATATCTGGGAGGAGCCTATATTGAGATTTGATATTGGGCCGGTTTTTATTGGCCACTGGGTTGGGTTTTAGGGTATAAATATAACACACAGACCTGGCATCCTTCTTCTGCAGCATCAGAATCTGCCCAGTGTTGGCTCTTCTTCAAATCAGGTCAGTCTTATATATAACATCAACACAACGTCCATTTCGGAAACATATAGCACGTTGTTCGTATTTATGCTTTGTTGATTCAAAGAAAGTGCAGTCACGTAGATTTGGTTTATACCGCAGGCTTAATTTTGAGGTGCGCAACAAATGTGAACAGAAGAAGATGTGGCAAATCCGCTTTTTGTATATTGCTACGGTACACGTACAACTTGGAACTTTTATTTATTTTATATTTTTTTACGAACAAGATTAATAAAAGGCAAGTGGGCTCAGTTTCCCAAAAGCGTCGCAAAGTTAAGCGCCTCTTCATGAGAGAGAGAGCGAGAGAGAGAGAGAGCGAGAGAGAGAGAGTTCAGAGTGATGCTCGTGCTACCACTTAATGGGGCTCTTTGTGCTGTGATGCTTTTTGGGAAAGTCCAGCCTGAATAATTACTGTATTTTCTTTTCAAAATACAAACAACCTACATAGTATATGGTACGCTCTCAAAAACGGTAATAAACAATAATACATGTATCGTTTTGCACCTTTAGTTTGTTTCTATTACATGGCCATTTGCCAGTCTTTACCTTTAATAATTATTTTAAGTTCATAACTAGACCTTAAGAACAACCACCTTTAATTAACTTAGAATTAGAATAATACCTTAAATATGTGCACCTTTCCATACACTAGCCTTTATGTATAAAAGTTGCATAATTCCAGTACATAATTAACAACATGTTTAGCCTGAATGATATTTTCTGGTCTTTAAATACAGAAACAGCCTATATTATATAGTGACAGAGGAGGCAGGATAATATGAGTAAAGCCAGGTTTAAATTGTACAGCCTACATTCCTGGGCAAAAAAATTAGGAAAACCCAGTATTGGAAAACATTAAGCTCTTAACAGTCTCAACAGCAAATCATTGGTCAGGAAGATTAGTAAGAATTAAACAAATAGGTAAAGTAAATTGGTGTGGGAGCTTTTCTGTCGATTTCCTTTAAATGTTGAAGTCTAAACCTGCAGACGGCTTTTTACAGAAAGGAGAGTCCATGTTGTGCCTCTCAATGCTGAAGTCTTCAAACAGAAGGTGCCTAGGAGTGTACATTGCATAATATGGGCTAATTTTTGCTGTGGCAGACACAATGGTACATTGCAAAGGATAATCTTTGGTCATGAGTAGAGCTCGATGGTCTTATAACGTATAATGTGATGTGCTCACCAGTAGCCAATTGAGTGCCACCGTGACAAAAGACTGCCTATGATAACATTCTGGCAGTGTTAGAAATTTTTGCTTAAAATCTCAAAGTGAAATTTAAAATCTAAACTTTATAACTGAAAACACTGGACAACTGCAAACACGCTAGTAGCGATGGCGAAACATAAGAAGCCATTTTTATATTTATAAATGTATTATTTTTATATAATTTTATATTCATAGATATTAAAGAAGAGCAGTGTGTTGAATTTCAGCTGCTGACAGAATGTCACTCTAATGTTCCATTACAGTTAAATCAAAAAAGTGATGCAACATGGAAAGGGGGTGAATTACAGTATTGTGTAGTTAGCTAATTAGCATGCAAAAGCTCTGTTCATAGAGTTCATTTACTACTGTAGCAATGTGAAACTAGTTTTAAGCTTTCAGCTTGAAGATACACACCTGTCCTGAGTCTCTGTGCACCACAGTAGTCTGCCAAAGGCGGAATATTATAACGCTTCATCTTTTAATCTGAAATGAAGAACATATTATTGCATTATTGCATTATTGTCTGTCATTTTGTACACTGTGACAAGTAATAATTGTAATGGAATAGCACAGTGAAAAACTGGCTTAAGTAACCATCATAATTAATCATGCAAAATTACACTATATATAGTTCAAGATGGTTGTGACATTAATATGATTTACTTGCAATGAACCACACAAACAAATACAAAGCATCCACGTTTCACCATCCATGGTGTTGGATTTCATAAGATGCAATCAATCAATCAATCAATCAATCGATCAGTCAAACTACATTACATCTTAAAGCTCACATGTCTACTCAAAAGTTAAGTAAGTTTTGTAAGTGACAAGCCGGAGGCAAGTCTTGACACTTATCCTTAAAAGTTATGTATTGTCATTCCTAGTTCACTAAATAATGGTACCCACTCCTGAGCCAGAGACCAGGCGTGCATGCCTGGAGATCAGAGGTGGGAAATCTGCTGACATCGAGACAAATCGAAACTGTCATCAAATGGTTTTTAAATATTCGCAGAGATATTTAAGATCAAGATCGGACTGTAAGTAGAGAAAGAGCCTACATTCCCCCATTTCTTTGCTTCTTTGTGTTTGTAGGATTTCTGACACATGTATAGTTATAAAATGTCATTAATGATATCTGGTATCTGTAATGTGATTTACATTACATTTACATTTATATGATTTGAACTTGCACTTCTCTCCATGGTTCAGTGATTGTGTACAGGGTGCCAAGTATAGAAGACAAAAGTGTCCACTTGGCATTCTGCTTTGAGCTGAATGGGGAGAAGTATTTTCCTGCAGTGCAGAAGGATTCCACTACAAAAAAAATCAGCTTCAAGGTAATTTCTCCACATTAACTTATTTTTCTTGTTTTGTTCCTTACTTAACACACATTCCTTGTTTAAATTCAACTAAAATGTTGACTGTTAGCTTGATTTTGTTACTGTTATGCATCATTGTTCATTAACAGAATATGGCAACTGTAACTACCTCATCTGCGTATGATTAGCTTATCTGTGGATAATACTGTACAACATGCAAACTCCACACAGAAAGGCACCCTGGGTGACCCGGGGATCGGGCCCAGGACCTTCTTGCTGTGAGGCGACAGTGCTAACCACTGCACCACCGTGCCGCCCTATGGTTAATGTTTGGTATTAAATGTCATTTTGTCCTCCCACCTTTACAGATAGAGGCGCAGAATGAGCCAGATATTTCCTGCAAGAGATTCCTGTTCAAGTGGGATAATAACGGAGAGTATGGAAGCCTGAGCTCAGTGGCAGAACCTGAACGTTTCCTGCATGTGCATCGCAATATGATCACTCTTAGCCTAAATCCAGACCTTGGTTTCAGAGTCAAGTTTCTTGACGCTATCAGTTTTAGCATGATGCATGTGCAGAACAGTTGCATAAAGGAGGGGCACAAAGTGCATGTAAGGCATCCAGTCCAGAGGAAGGCCGTGCAGTGGGGGGCTACCAGAGGACGACAGAAAGCTAGCAAGAAGAAGAAAAGCAGGGTTTGATAAATTTTTAAACACTTGGAAGCGAAAGTAGTGAAGTTTTAAACAAGCAGTGACAGAATGAACAATGGCAGCAAATATAGATCACAGTCACTACAGCATCTCTAAATGCAGAAGTTTGCATTAAACCACTGGTGCAGGAAGGTAGAGTTCATGCTTTCTTCGTTCACATGTGGTCAGCCAATACAAGAAGCCAATTTGTACATTCGCATTCATATCTGTGATGTCAGTCATCATATCCTGACATGTGATCTTGATCCTTTTTAATGTTTTGTACAGGTAATTTTACAATATGATACTCAATATAGAAAAGATCTTATATTGTATATGTAATGTATACTGACAATACATTGTAAATAAATGTTTAGATTACATTAGACTACTTATATCCATTTTCTGCTTCTTTTATTAAATGAATTATGTGAAAATAATTGATAAACATTTCTCTTAACCTCCTCATTGAGTTGGTCATTATGCACTCACATCAGTATTACTATACTGCAGTTCACTAGTGTCTCTATTTTTTAGTATTTGCTGCCTATGCTTATATTGAACCACTGTTATGATCAATTATATTAGATATGATTTATATGATCATGAATTATATATGTACCAGGTATAGAAGAAAGGTTTGTGTTCTGGCTTTTTTCCTTCTATCATTATAACAACAATAATAAAGCAGAATTATTAAATTTTGTTCAGGATTCTTTTTGTAATATTGGATTCACATAACACAAGTAAAGATACTTCAGATTTCTTCATTTCTTCAACTTCAAAACATGCCATACAAAGTGGCAATTATTTTGAAGAAAGATACCGCAAACATAATAAAAAAAAAAAATAAAACAATAAAAAAAAATTTAAATAAAAATAAACTGTTCAAGTTTAGACAAAAAAAAGGAATTCAGACGCTCAGTGGTGGCTTCATTAAAGAGTACAGTTAAAGTGATTCAGTATTTAGTTTTCCATCCTCTGCTGTAAACAGAACTCCGAGACATTGTCTGGACACGGTATCATCCAGTTTCTGTAATAGTTTCATTTCATCTACATCTAAACTAGAGCATCAAATATCTACTCATTTCTTTTCCATTTCTATTCTATTGCACTAAAAGCACAAAACTAAACAAACAAAAACAAAACAAGCAAGCAAACAAAAAATAACCCACAAAGATTATTTTTTCTTGAGTGACAAAAAGTGACTGTTTATTCACAGGGACTTGGATAACAGAGGCTCCACATAATCTTAGACTGATAATATACCATTTATTTACAATATTTCTGTTTTCAATGAGTGTTAATCTTTCGTTCTATTAAAACAAAGTGCATAAACACCTAACAGACACTAATTGAAGCACAGGCTTTCCTCTGTATTAAGTCTTTGTTGGGCGCTTCAAAGGCGACAGTCTGTGCTGTTCACTGCAAAGAGTTTTAGTCAAAGGAACAAATAGCATGTTAATGAAGTCAGATATTTGATCATTTGATTAAAAAAATATTGAATTCAATATAATATTGAATTGAAAATATTGAACCAAGATTAATGAATAATATAAGCACTTTTGTAAACATTTCAGTGCCTCATTTTAATGAAATTTTAGAGGAAGCCAAGCTTTCTGTGTAGTCACCTGTGGTGAAGTTAGTTGGAATTCTTTTTCTGGATTTCCTAATACAAACACTATATTGACAGATCCAGCCAAGATAAATTTGGATTCATCTGAAAATATGATGGGGATGCACTCTTTTATTGTGCACATTCCTTTTGTAAATTTCACCCTTGCTTTCTTATTCTTCAGGCTAATGAATGGTTTCTGCCACCTTACTCCCTTTGTACCCATACCCCATGCTCATTGACCTTGTTTTGAATAGTTTGTGCTCTATGCTGTGTCTGGTATTTCTCATTGATGTTTGAAGAAATCCTTGCTGCAGTTTCTCGCCTGTTTTTGGTTTTCTCACAGTTATACCTGTTTGTTACCCATTTTATTTCATACATCCTTCATCTTAAAACCTTTTTTATTTACAATTTATCCAAGTGTGAAGGAAGGAAGATGTAGTTTTTGTGCTGAACTGGTTGGCTAGTTGGCCCCTTGCATAAGCTTGGTCATGGAGGCCACCTTGTCAATCTCTGAAATGAGCATGGGCCTGGGCATGATACTGGAGACCACTGTGTTAGTCTCTGGCATAGTCGCACACATGCACTCAGGCTTAGGCATGTGCAGAGACTCAGGCATAGGCATGGGCAGGGACTCTGGCATAGGCATTGCTTTTGTGCATAAACATGTACTGTGGCATGAACATGGGCTCTGGCATAGGCATGGCCATGGGGCTTGGGGAAAACAAGGACTTAAATACACCAAACAATCGTGGGAAACAGCAAACAGGCGTGCGCAAACATGGCATTTTAGGATTGACAACCAATAAACGAGATAAGGGAGGATAACACAAAAAAAGCACATGTCAACAGTGAATAATGCAGAAGTGTACGTCTAGCACTCCAAACTGCTGACTCCACCGAGAGCACATAACACTTGGTGAGGGAAAAATGTGACATTAATGGACTTATGCTTGCAAATATGTTTTTATCAAATATTGAACAGTATATCTTTCATATTTTTAAATGTAAGTTGAAAATTGTGCTTGTGGCATCTTTCTTGCAACCTGATTTGACATTTTCTAATGCAATGAAATTCATCATTTGTAAATGTGGCTTAAGTGTCCACATACTTTTTGGGACCACTCTATCTATCTATCTATCTATCTATCTATCTATCTATCTATCTATCTATCTATCTATCTATAT
>JAQQZR010000014.1:12794034-12820122 GCA_030068235.1 Notoglanidium macrostoma
TGGGCGCTGCGGCATATTAGCCTACAAATTGTTTTTCCGCGTGAGAAATACAATGTGTGGCGGGAGCGCGTGACAAATGACCGAAAAGACTGACTGTCACGCTCAATGCATGACACTTGAGAGTCCTGTACAAATCTGGTAGGCCATTAGATCATGCGAGCCGACTCGTTCACGAATCACTTCTGAAAAAGCCTATGTCATCGAAAGGTACACTATGGCCAAAAGTATGTGGACACCTGACCATCACACCCATATGTGGTTCTTCCCCAAACTGTTGCCACAAAGTTAAAAAGCATACAATTGTATTAGATGCCTTTGTTTCTGTACCCAGTACATGCCCTGTGGTACTATTTAGGGTTACTGGCAGCCATCCAATTCTCAGAACAACTCATCAACTGTCACAGAGTAAAGACACAGAGGCTTTTTTGTCCAAATAGGGGGTGATATCACCATGGATAGGACATACCACTATGAGAAGTCTTAGATGTGTGTTGCTCCATGCCCCATGAAGTCTGCTACCTTTTGTTTCTTTAAAGTTAACATAGTCCCATTAACAATTTTGATTTTTGTTGCTACTAAGCAATCTAAAACCTCCAGTAATCTTCTAAACCACTGGTGTCAAACAACTGGACTGATGAAGGCCCACCAAAAATCAAGCCCACCAAATTTCCAGTTTCTGTTTTTTTCACTACACTCTCAATAGAGAGAGAGAGCGAGAGAGAGAGAAAGAGAAAAAGAGAGAAAGAGAGTGAGTGTGTGGGTGTGTGTGTGAAAGAGCTGTAGCAAGAACGTTACAGATCACCCATATTAGCATGAGAGACCGTTTAGAACAAAACTGCTAATTATTAATAAAATTATTAATTATTAATAAGGGTCAAAAGTAATGACAGTGTTGCTCACTGCACTGTTATCAAAAGTGGCTTTTCTATTGGCCAGGATGGGTTAAATGACTGTAAAAGTCATGCAGAGGTGAGTTGAACACGTGCCATTTGTTCACGGAATGTCTGACAGATAATAGATGGTGCTTTTCAGCGCCAAACAGGAAGCAGCAAAGCAAAGGAGCTTGATGGGAAAAATTCTCAAAACGAACCTATTTGCAGTCTTGCAGATCCCTAGTCTTTGCAGAAATCCTAGTCTAACTAAAAACTCTGTGAACTGGCTTTAGGTGTGAGAGGGTGCCTGAGTTCAGTCTTTTAAGAGTCTTTTCAAAGTGTTCTATTGTAAGGTCTGTGTAAATTTGTAATAGAATAAAAACAACACTATGAATTGAATGATATAAATACATATTCCATGTCTGGTCATACATGCCTTGCAAAATGTTATGTTTTGATTTGTGAATTAATGTTGATTTGTTGATTAACATGTTATTTGTGCGCTGACCAGATGTTTTTTGATCCAGCCAACTTAACCCTGTTCTCAACGTACTGTGGCTTGTTACTTAAAATGACACTTCAGTTCTAAAGCGTAAAGAACCACACTTACAACCTTAATATCAACCTCATCTTTTAGTATGTAGTTACTCGAATAATAATCCTGAGAGTTTAGAAGTTTAATGAAGTATTTCACAATTTTTGAAACTAATTTAATAAATCATCATACCTAAGGACATATCTCAGCTCCGTCAATACAAACATTAAAGAACAGACAAAACTCAAATCAGGAAATCTAGCAGCATCGCTCACTATTTTACAATCACAGCTAAACCCTTGGACGAAGCAGTGAAAATAAAACTGCCCTCTCTTTCCTGATAAACGGATCTCACAGATTACGAAGAAGAGAAAAGGCTTTCTGATATTTATTTGGCTAACACTGTTTCTCTGCATACAGGTTCTTTAGGATGAGTTTTTTTTCCAGATTTGGTATAAAGCAAAATAAAATCATCACAGTGGAAAAACGAACCAGAACAAAAAAAGCTATTATCATCATAGACCTACTATAATGTAATTTCCAGAACTCTTCTGACCCACTTTTTTAATATAAGCCTTTTGGCTTGGATGCAGCTACTGATTGTCTTACAAATGGACCAGTAATGTGATACAGATGAATCTGTTTATCTGAACCATATGTTCTGAAGGCAAGAACAATAAAACACAATTAGTAATAATAATAATAATAATAATAATAAAAAGGACGAAATGTACATTTCACAAGAAAATATACAACTTGAATTTATATGTCAAATAAATACAGTCTGTATATATTTATATATTTCTGGTGGGTGAACTTCAAGTTCAACAGTTGAACCTCAAAGTCTTAAAGCTCATTTATGCAAGACATTTTCCTCTGAAACAGGAAAATTACACATTCTCTGATACAGCCTTGCTCACTTTGGGAGTTAAAAAAAAAAAAAAAAAAGAAAAAGAAAAACAAAATATTATGGAATCATTGCAAAACAATGACTAGATGTAAGGTCACACGTATACAGTGTTTCACTTGACAGTGATTCACTTAAACACGAACAGAAGACCACATGCGTGTAAAAACCATTAGAAAGTTCACTTACAGTAGGTGAATACATGGACTCGATACGAGATGAAATTTCAACATGCTTTAGGGGTTTTTTTTTTGGTCACTTGTTCTATTGTTGTATAGCGAAAAACAGAGAATTGTTTAACATATAGATTATATACATGGTGCTTAGTGTCTCCCTGAGATACATCTAGGATTTTGGTGCGATTAGGATTAAAGATGTTAATTCTTTAAAAACAGATGAGCATGAACACAACCTTCTTAAAGGAACAGTTTAGTGCTTTCAACTTTATCTCTTCTTACCGCATCTGTAGTGTAGGCATGATCGCTACAGAGGTTGTTACAAAGATCAAAGATTGTGTTGACTTTAATTACGGATGATTAAGGGCAATTGTTAAACCATAGCCACTGTTTTGTTGACCTTTGTTGACCTTTTTTAATATCAAAAGCACGGTCTCAACTGTAAACCGATAAACTGTACAGATTTAGAGCTTAATTTACAAGTTCACTTGACCAAAATATGTTCCATATAATTGATCCTTGACATTCCAACAACCATCCTTCCATTGTAAGTCAATATCTCAGGTTTGCGTTTGCTTGCATCGAAATTCTTACCCGTGATCATCACACATGCACTACAGATGCCATGGACAGAGACGAGTCTGAAAAACACTGGAGTATTCCTTTCATCTATGGACTTACTTGGCCTTTTATTTAACCTAACTGTAAATTTGATGTCAATCAACACAGAATTCACCTGCTTTCCCCATGAACTACACATTTCCTTTAAAAAACAAAAAATAAAACATTTGGTTTCTAAACAAATATTTTTCCTTAAAAAAAAAAAACAGTCTTTAAAATGCCCAGATGAATTATTAGCTCAAAAACTACTCAGTCCAGGTGTTCCATCATCCAGACTTTACTTCTCAGTGCAATCACGCAGTTCTTTTCCTCCCGCCAGTTCTTGCCCTTCATTTTGGCAGCTTAAATTTGTACATCCGAAGGATATCTGAATGTTAAATATATTATATGGGTGTATGTTTCCATAATTCCGACACCTGCCAGTTTCATTAACGAGGCTGGAAACAGTGTGTGTTTATAAAGTAGTGAATTTGATGGTAGTCTCTAAGCATGCTGTTAGAAAGTTGTGCGTGAGCATCAGATCTCGCTGTGTGTGCTGTGGTTGGCCTGGCGAGTAGACAAGCAGTTTTGCTCGTTTAGGAGTGATGTGTGTTCGTCTGGCGGCGTGTCCGTCATGGGGAGTGTGAGCGTGTGGTCAGATGGAGACTGAGACACTGCAGGTATGCTGTTCTCAATGCGCATCTGTCCGCTGTCTGGAGACTGGGGGGAGTTGTCCAACCGAGATGCCATCAGACCGTTCTGATACTGCGACCGAGTGATCTGAGTGAGAAAGAGAGAGAGAGTGTTTTAGAGAGAGAGAGAGAGAGAGAGAGAGAGAGAGAGAGAGAGAGAGTAAGCACTTAACATGAATATGTATCAAAGTAAATGATGTGTTATGAATACGTGTTAGATATTATTTAGCAGTAATTTTTTTTTTACCCCATTTTATTCCTCTAAGGTCATTTGGTGCCTACTAACTTCAGCTGCTTTTAGTGAATTTGCATGCACATATTAAATAATAAAATCATAAAAAAAATTTGGATATGAAAATATTAAATTAGGGTATATTGTTATGATAGAGGTTAGAATTACAATTAAGAAAGTTGGGAGGTACTGCCTTCACAGGGAAACGTTTGAGGCTACACTACCTTTGAACATCTACACTTCTACAAAGCTAAATGAATCGAATAAAATAAAACCGTTAAAATGAATCAAATAAAACGAAACCGCTAAAAAGAATCAAATGAAATGGAAAAAAAAATGAAACAAACAACTGAAGTTCAACTCATTTAACAGTTACGTTTAATTTGATTCATTTTAGTTGTTCATGTCATTCTTTTTTTTTTTTTTTTAGCAGTTTCGTTATAAATAAAACAAAACCGCTAAAAATGAATCAAATGAAGTGAAACTGCCAAAACTAAATCAAATGAAGCATGAAGATGACATGAATCAAACAGATAAAATAAAACAAATGAAACGAAACAGCTAAAATGGATCAAATAGAATAAATAGCTAAATGAATAATGTGAAATAAAATACCTTAAGTTAACCAAATGAAATGCAACAGCTACAATGGATCAAATGAAATGAAGCTGTTAAATGTTTCAATTGAAAGCTAGATAAAAACTTGGAAAAACTTAATAAAACTTGGAAAATCCTTTACAGCCGTTATAACCTTTACACTGTACTCCTAAAGGAGTTGATTCTTGAAAGCCTGCTGGTTTCCTGTAGCAGGCAACATGCGTCAGCACATGCCCCTTTTCAATGGAAAGCTAGAATGTGTGTGAATATATTAGAATTATTTGTTTCATGGACATGGACATGGACACGCATATCTGTAGACATAGATACATTCCATCAAACTGATTAACCAGGTGTGTACACAAGTTTTAACCCACAAAAAACAAAAACACATCTGCACAACATGAGCCACCCAGCCAGATGACTGTGCAAGACCTTGCTTATTTTGCAACCACTGTCAAAATTCCATATCAATTTTCAGTTTGTGAAATGTGAGAGTATTTAATCCAAGACACTGGAGGGGAATAAATTGTTTCATTGTTTTACTTGGAACTCATAGGGATGTCAGGGATAGGCTGTATCTGAAAAACATTCTGTAAAAGTGTAGGAATTGGACTTTACATTTGGAATTTTCATAGATTTTCTCCAGTCGAAAGGGATTCACTAGTTAATTAAGCAGTAATTTATTCACAGGAACCTTCTTTTTGTCTCCCAAATAAAAGATACAAAAGATAACTGTTTCTTTTGCATGCTCTGTGAGTGGAGAAATTTCTCAGATACAAGCATACAGCTCTTAAACAAACCAACAAACCAACCATAAATCTGTGTAAAATGGTGAGGAGATAAACACATTATGAAAAAGAAAGGAGTAAATGAATGTAAAGTATGGAAAGGATTTCCATGGTGAAATCTCCATTATCTGAACTGGACATCTGACTAGTTTTAACAGTAAACAGCTTAAAGAAGGATATTAGGTTTAATCTTTACAAAACATAGTATTAACAGACTCATTTTTTCTCTGTTAAATCATAGCAGAGGCTTTTCAATGTTATTATTCAGCCAGAATCTTTTTTTCTTCTGTATTAAGATATTAAATTGTTTGATGTGGTGTTCAAAGTACTGAGCAGCAAATCACATATTGTGCTTCTTAAGTTTTATTAGTTGTTTTTTTTTCCCCATTTCATTACAACCCTAGTTCCAGAAAAGTTGGGATAAAATGAAAACGAATTGGCTTTCAAATCTCATGAGCCAATATTTTATTCACAACAGAACATAGATAAATTTCACAATTTTATGCACAAAATGCATTTCAAATTTGATGCTTGCTACAGGTCTCAAAAATAGTTGGGACAGGGGCGTGTTTACCATGGTGTAGCATCTCCTCTAAATATTACCCTTTTTATTTAAAATTAAATAAAGTCCAGAAGAGTTCCAGTCGGGCTAATCTGTGCTAGGCTGGTGGCTAATGTGCTATTTGATGACAGTGTTCGCATTAGTAAACCGAGCATTTTTCTAATTTAAATTAATTAAACATCATCGCCAACTTTTGCTGAACGCTGGAAAACAAAACTCAGGAGAAAAACGCTGGACTGGGAAGTTTATACTCTGTTCAAAAGATAACATTTTTGGCATCAGAACGATTATGTGAATTTCCTGAAACAAACCATGGAGGTGATATTGAAAATATGTTTCTTTCTTCAAGTTCTGAGCGTGCTGCTTAAAAGAGACTTTCCACTCTCATTGACCGCTCCTGTATCTTTTAAACTAAAAAAAAAAAAATCGAATAATTCCTGGGCAATCTACATATTTCGGCCTCAGATTGATCAGAAAGCCACCCCTGACCCGTGCCATATAATTAGCTAATATATTAAGAATCAAAGTGACCATGTGGATCTCCTAAAGCAGAGCATGCCATTAGCTAAGCGATTTGGTGAATATTAATTGAGTTTTGTGAGTTTCGTTGAACTAAAGCGCTTCATGCTTCATACTTCTTCCTATGTGGCCGGTCAAAAGGTTCAAATTAGTCCAGGGTTAAATGAACATTAGGTATGTAATAAATTGTAATTGTTGAATTATGATGTGTTTGTGATGCAGAAGCCATCGCAACACACTCACGGTCTCTGAAGGACTTTAACTGATTGCTATCTGCCTGTGTGCACCAGAATGTCAGTGGATAAATAGTGTTCGTGAATGGCTGCCCTGTTCCTTGTTAGATGATATTTATTTATCATCCAACATGTGGTAGGAAAGGGAAGTGTTATGGAAGGATCAGTGAAAGCTAGCTAGCCAGATAGCTAAAGTAAATGTGGCTTCGTCACAGCCAAAGAAATGTGTAAATAAACAACCATAATCTAATTATTGCTCATCACTGTTAAATAGTAAATGGCGCTTGTAGAACTGTTGTATAAAAGCAACGTCAGACTCGAGGTCATGCTGTTGTACTGAATATAAGCATGGCTGTGATTATCTTCGGGCTAGGAAAAAATTAATCACAGCCGATATTCATTACAACAGAACTTATGGTTGCGTAAGGGCTGCACGCAGGATGGTCCTCAATGAATGGGAGTGAATGGAGCTATATAGTTAAATATAAAATTATTATAAATAGTATAAATAGTTAAATAGTAAATTATTTACACCTGACTCTAGACAAAAACGTTTTTGCTAAAATAGTATGGATTATATATCAGAAATGAAATGTAAAAAATAGTAATGACCTCTCAATTCTTTTTTTTTTTTAAATATATAAACAGGGAAGGTGATTTTACCCCATAAAAAAACTAGCATTCTGCATTATGCATACATTAGGAAACTACTCACGTTTTATGCGCAAACTCGGTATCAGTGTAAGAAAAAAATGTAGCTCCATTCACTCCCATTCATTGAGGACTAACTTCTGAGTGCTCTCTAGGTGAAATGCAGCCAATTTCGGTACAATGGCATTAATAGGAATTGAACAGGCTGTCCATAGAGATGTTCAGATATTGTTTAATTATTGCACATAGTGGTCAGAAATGAGAACTGCAGCTAGCGCTAACAGAAGGATTATTTAAGTGGTACTCTAAAAATTCACTAAATAACAGCCTATAGCAGAAATCATGTGTGATACTTAATTTTGTTTGTGGCTATGTCATTATTATAATTATTAGTGCCATCCTGTCCCACCCAAATCTACAGTCCAGAGCTGCTGCTGGCATATTCGGTGATAATTAGAATTCAAATCAAGACAGGCGTGTCCATTCTCACCTTGACAATCTGCAGGTCCGTCAGTGCGCGCACGTTGAAGTCGGGGATGTACTGTGCAGAGGGGGAGCTGTTCAGCTGCGTGTTGCTGCCACTGATGGACTGAGACTCTGAGCGATCCGTGTAGTTAAGAGACGCTGAACGGTTTAGACCACTGATATGTGGCGGTGAATGAAACTCTAAAACACACATACAGACAAAAAAATGAAACATGTACAGAATATAGAAGGAAATTCACATCTTTAGTAATTTCATACACACACAGTCCAGGCCTAATAAGGCAAGTTAAGTGTGTAAGGTGTAGATGTGTACACGCTCATACAAAATGCACACCTCCAAATAACAAGCTGAGAGCCATTTACAGAGGCACAGAGAGAGAAATATGGAGAGTGAACAACATACAAAGACAGTAGAGTTCCTAGAAAGGCAGAAATATCAGTTTAATTAATAAGTTAAATAATAGTGAAAAGAAATAAAAGCCAAAATTTAACTATAAAAACATTATGAGCAGAAATGGGTATTCCTGGTTTTTAGAAGAGCTAACATTTATTGCACATGCAGCTCAAGCCAAAGCTTCCAACACATGTGCATGCTAGGTAATACAAGCCATTTTTCAGTTTGTGCCAGTGCCCCATCAACGACAAAAGAAGTGCCACAAGGTTTTAGTCAAGATGTGGGTAAATTTTTGCGTATGCCACACTGAACCAAAATCTTCCCCGATGGCTTTACAAAAGTTTTTGAAACGCTGAGTTTCTTTGTGTTTGTGCACTTGTTGGTGAACTTCAATCACCTGTAAATTATGAGGCGTGCATGCCGCAGTTGATTTGCACGTGGACCCCATGAAAGGCAAAACTCACTGCGATAACAGCAATTAAACAGCAAAATACTTTCTCAAAGGCAGTAATGGTTATTGCAACGAAATAATATAAATTATTTTACAGCGTAAAATATGGAGCTGAATTAAACCGTAGAATTATGTGAATACATATATGGAGATATACTTATATATTCATATACTTCTGTGAAGCTGCTTTGTGACGATGTCTGTTGTTAAAAGCGCCACACAAATAAAATTGAATTGAAATGAATTAAGTTACGTGAAACTGAACTAAAATAAAACAGAGGAGAAAACAAAAATCAGCTGTACCCAAGTGATCACTGAGCACATGCTAAACTGCTATTTTTTTTTTTTTATCAAATTGTTTCTGTGATTCTAGGCCAGAAATATTTGACTCACCCTCATGCTGTGTTAGCAAACAGGAGGGTATCACAGAAATTGATGCGAGTACACGTCACACTAGCGAGTTCTCAGTATATTGCAGGCGGAGACTGCTGGGAAATGACTCTAATGAAGGGGTGAATTTTTTACTGATCAATCAGGATTTTCATGAATACCAAAATTCTTGGGTAAATGTGCCTACGATTGCTTTGAGAATAAATCCGTTTTAATCCATTTGGATAAATGAGGCCCAACGTGTCATCACAGTGTGTCATCAAAGGTACACCAGTGGTGTGCTCATTCAGTCCTTTCAATTTCAGTTACCGCTTTATCCTGGTCAGGGTTGCAGTGGATCCTGAGCCAATTCTCGGAACACCGGGTGTGAGACAGGAATACTCCCTGGATGGGATTCCAGTTCATCACATGACACCATGTGCACACACATTCGCAGCTTGAGGCAATTTAATGTAGCCAGTTCACATACTGGTATGTTTGTGTGAAGTGAGAGGAAACTGGAGAACCCAGAAAATAATCAATGTTGATATGGAGAGAACATGGGAGAGACCTTGAGCTGTGAGGCAATACTTCTCTACCTTTAAATGAGTTTATAGCAGTACTGGCTTTAAATAAGTTAATATACAAACACTGTACTTGGTTAAATCTAGAACACTGCCCATACTGCTCACTGCTTTACAGAGACTACCCGCTGTTAGCCACTGGCTAGCTTGTTGCTAACGATACTCACTACTGTCTGTTGTTGCTGCTGTGCTTCAATTTCTGTTCAAAATGTTGCATGAATTTTTGAAGTACAGTGTAGCAGGATAGAACCGTCAGCCACTCAGGTTTGTATCTGTACATGTGCAGTAGCTTTTTATAAACTTTATGTGCTCTGACAGAGAAAACAGGAGACACACTTTCATGAAGGTGTCCATTTTATCCCCCCAGATCGCAGGTCCTGAGGTTGTTCATTACACTATTACAAGAGCAAATTACAAGGCACCACTAACTGTGCATTACTGTTACTGTAAGGATATCATCATAAGAGTCAGCTGGCTCCCCCTACTGGCAGAATCCTGACACAAATATATATATATATATATATATATATATATATATATAAAATCCAAGACTAATGATAAACTAATCTATAAATGGACATGTAATTTAACAATGAAAAATAATAATCGTTGATATGTTGAAGTTTTCTGTGATGACTCGTTTATTTAAAGTTTTTCAGGGAATAACTGTTTTTAGCTGCTACAACATAAATGAGAACATTGAGTAATGTATCCCATGGAATGAAAGGACTATAAATGGATAAAAACTATGACATCATTAATTATTACAATAAAATTTGGAATTTTCAGAAGAAGATCAAAACAGTTCAGTTACTGAAAAATGATCATTGCAGGCGTAATTCTGCAATGTGTTGGGTTGCATCACTGATTTTTCTTTTCCTAGAACAGCACACGATGAAATGTTTTATTTCCTTATTTCTTATTTTTTTATTAAATAATCCTTATTTATCCTTATTTAAACTTCAGGTAAAAACTGTTAAAGGAGCACATGAACATCCAAGCCGTTTTGTCTCGGTCCCTTAATGCTCTCCTCACTGTGACTGTAAATACCCAAAAAAAAAAAAAAGAAAAAAAAAAAAGTGTTAAGTACTATGGGAGTATTATAAGCGTACCAGCAGTGGAGTCATAAGGAAAATTCCCAATTATTTTGGTCATAATCATTATTAAATCCCACATAACATGTACTTCTACTCATTTTTGGTTTGGTCCAAAACTGGGCATAAAATGGACAGTAGATGACATGCGAGCACTCTTAAAGAACTACTCATTGCTTCAATGAACATAATGAGAGTTAAACTACAGGAGGAGGGACATCAAGATAAATATGTGCACTTCATTTAACTTCAAAATTAGTTAGCTTTGTTAACACGGATCATGCTGATCTAGGATCATCTCCATCACCTTGTTTAGTAATCTTAAGGATTAGGAATTAAAAGGGCCAGATGGATGCAGCAGCCATGGCTACCAACACTACCGTTAATAATCCCAGTGTGCGGTTAAAGAACCCACACGCTGGAGGTTACCTGGAAAACGAGAGAAGATAGAAAACCTCATTAGAGAGAGGTGGCGACGACGAGAAACTTTTCCTGAGGGAGTGAGGAAAGGAGGAGGAGCTGTAAGACATGATGGAGAGAAGGTTTCCATGTGAAGACGGGAACGGAAATAATTCCAAACAAACAAAAGCAATGGAACAAATGGTACTGTGTTTTTTGTAGCGTAATAGAGGTTGGAACGCTAATGTTAACTTGGACCACTAGGTGGCAGTCACACATCATAGATGATTCAGATCTATGTCGCGAGCTTCCCATGGTCTGATAGAGATGGGTGGCCCTTTGGATGGATTAAACATGGATTAGGACACAAAATGACTGTTTTAGAATGAACTTGGTAATTCTGTCATGTATCTACATGATAAAATCTCCTAATGTTCACTTATCTCCAGAGAACTGATTATTCAGTGGGAATCACTAAGCATTATGTGAGGTACAGAGTCCATAAGAGGGCCAGAAAGAAAACTGTGTTTTTCTCTCTAACCTAATATCTTACCTAATGTGGCATTAAGTGCCATGACACCGTAGTAGGAGAAGGGCCCGGTTTCAAACTTCATATTCTCATTACCAGCCTCCACCTCCACACGACCCTGTGAAGAGACACATACACATTCAGGTGTATGGTGATCTATATAACAAAAAACATACATTAACATCCAAAACATCTAGAAATGAATCATGTTTTTATATTACATACATATTACATGGGCACTTTTGCTGCTTTCAAGTGCTACTGGAATTAATTAATTAATAATGCTGAGAATCATGTGATATGATATGACCGATCTATATAATACTGTATCATATTGTTATCATGGGAAATTGTGTCACAATAGAGCTTGTCAGAGTTTATTAGGGCATTATCAGAACTTCTACAGTATTGTTCCCAATTTATATCTCAGCAGAAAACAAATACCTCATTGTACATGTTGTATATTGTGAAAGCATTAAGCAACATGATATAATCTTGCAATTTTGCCCAAGTTCCTGACATACAGTATCTCCTCAGAAAGTTCTTTGCCATGAGGTGCCATATTGAACTTCCAGTGACCAGTATGAGAACGAGAACACCAAGTTTAACACACCCGCTCCCCATTTACACCTGAGACCTTGTAACACTAACGAGTCACATGACACCGGGGAGGGAAAATGGCTAAATGGGCACAATTTGGATATTTTCACTTATTGGTGTACTCATTTTTGTTGCCAGCGGTTTAGACATTAATGGCTGTGTGTTTAGTTATTTTGACGGGACAGCAAATTTACACTATTATACAAGCTGTACACTGACTACTTTACATTGTATTAAAGTGTCATATCTTCAGTGTTGTTCCATCAAAAGATATAATACAATATTTACAAAAATGGGAGGATTGTACTCACTTTTGGGAGATACTGTAAATGTTGAACATTAGACTTGCTGTCCAAAATGGCTCTGTTTTTATTTTTCATCAAAAGAGGGGGGGGGGGAGAAAAAAAAAAAAAAAGAAAAAAAAAAGGATAGAGATTTTGACCTAAAAAAAAAAAAAAAAAGAAAGCCTACAAAGAAGTGTCAAATCTAAAACGAATAATACTAATAGAGATGAAACTTTGAAAGTTTTTCATTTAACAGTCAATGCTCAGATGCATTCAAACACTGAGAAGAATCAACACTGAAAATAACAGTCATGTGGACATTACACAGCCTACAGTACAAGTAAAGAGATCAAACATTAAAATCTACTGTTATTGTTTTACGTTATGTTTATCATTCACTGTACATTACTGTTAAATCACCTAAAAGTCCACCATCCAGCTGAGCTTTCATGATTGCCACTGCCAGCCAGCAGCTCCTGACTGCACAGCTGATAAGATTACACCTTTGAAATGATGAAAATGCTCATTATATCACACAAGTCTACTACACATGAATGTTTCTTCATGTTATGATATTATACAGATGTTATTTTGATCCATAAGGTTCCAGAAACATCATTCTTTCACCATACAGAAGAACAAATACAACCTTTTTTTTTGACTGTCACTGATTAGCCCATATACTCAACTATTATGCTTAAACCTATAACCTTTGGTAGCATAACTGGATTTTTTTTTAATTCGAAAACAATAAAATGATACCAAAATTGGTCAGGCTATCTTACTGAAGCTAAGTCTTAGCACAGAAGTACACCGGACTGCAAGTATTTTGTGAAACAGGACGAGCCGATGAGCCTGTGAAGGCAGCATTAAATGATGGCTAAAGAGAGACAGATAAGTGGATGGAAGAGAAAGATGGGTGGATGGACGATGACAGAAACAGGCCTGTGGCAAAAACAGTTGTGTGCGTGTATGGATGTGTGTTTATTTGATTCAATGGGAAGGGAGCTTTAGCGGGGAATGTGAGAACTGCAGCATCATCATAGCACAATTAATCCTTACTGAGACAACACTATCTGATCTGCGCTACTCCCTCTCTCACTCTCTCTCACTTTTAGTGCAGAAACAGAATAAGTGCTAGCCCGGTGTCTCAGACCAGAGGCATTCTGTATAATATAACCCTCTCCACCCATGGTATGTTTATTAAACATAAATCATCCTGCTATTACACTGACGTGAACCAGCAGATCAACTCCACCTAGGGAATGCCCTCATGTTATTACTTACAGAGCTCTTGCATTGCACTTCCTCTAGCAAGTGTTAGTTTTAATGAGTAATATATTGAGTCCTCAGTTTTTATATGTGAAAATCATTTATCAGAACGAAGATCTTAAATCAGAATCAGTAGGACGTTCTAGGAAAAGCTGTCAGGGGCTACACGGACAAGCACGGAATAAGTATTGTGATAACTTTCTGCTCAATTTTTCCTCAACATTGACACATTTAACATAGCGGTAAAGAACAAACATTATTTCTGTCAATAATAAGCACAGAGAGCAATACAAGACTAAGACTAAGGCGGACAGTGGCTCCACTTTTCCACAAGCCTTGATTCCAAATCCATCTATCCATAGACGTTCCAGGTTATCATTAAATTAACAGGGGGGTACGGTGGTACACTGGGTAGTATCACTAAGGTTTAATCCTGAGTTTGAGTTACTGTATGTGTGGAGCTGCTTATGTTCTCCTAGAGTCCGCATGGGTTTCATCCCGGTACTCTGGTTTCCTTCTACCTCATAAATACATGCTAGGACGTGGATTGGCTATGTTAAATCGCTCCCAGTGTATGAAGGTGTGTGTAAATGGTGCCCTGTGATGGACTAGCATCCCATCAAAGAGGTAAATTCCTGCCTCATCACACTCTGTATCCGCTGCAATTCTAAATCAACACATCGGATCAAACCATCTTTTTCTTTACATACACACATGCATTTTATATTTCTTATATATTTATATAAATTAAATAATTTTTGGATTTTGTCATTTTAAATTGTTGTTTGTTACATGCGAATGCTCCGTTCAATGACAAAGGAACCCGTCTATCCACCTTAAATTTTTTTTACAAACCTTTGGGTTTTTATAAAAAGGTACACATTATATAAATCAATAATCATAATTATACAGTATATACAATATTAGTCAACAATGCACACACTGAACATATAGGTCTGCAGAATCGAATACATTTTAGTGGCAGCAGTAAAGGTTATAACGGAGCTAAATATGGCCATGTTACGAAACAAAACATTTACAATAAAAAAAGGTTAAAAAAAAAAAATTTTTAATCAAAGCTTTCATTGACAATCATGAGAAGGAAATTTCTGCACTAATTTAATAACATAAAACTAACTGTAAAATAAAACTCAACTACATATAATATGCAACCTAATGTAATAATATTGATAGACCCAAATACTTGTATTGAGGTGATTATTACGACAGACTTGTACTATAAGACTGCACTTAATGAGATTTACGAGGGGATAATTTACTGTTCCCGTAAGCATTGGGATTGAAGTTAGATTTTGATTGAAAGTGTAAAGTTATTTGATCGGGGAGTATAGGTATATTATAGAGTCATTTTGTTTCATAAAAGCACGGAGTAGAAATCTGAATTCAAATGTATGTAAAAATCATGTGTGTGATTATTTTGGTAAAGGAAAGAAAGATATAACCCTTTTAACCTCTTTTTCTCTCTCTCACACACACACACACACACACACTCACATCACTAAAGGTCAAACACTATGCTAAAAGCTCTCAGAAAGTAGTCACACATACAGTAGACTTTGACATTATAAGTGTATGAATAATACAGTGTGTGTGTGTGTGTGTGTGTGTGTGTGTCACCTCAAGCCAGCGGTGTTCCTGAAAATAACTGCATGTTAACTGCCCATTATTCATAATAACAGGAAGCCAAGCTGGCACTAGTGACACATGGGGACAGCCTGAATGTGTGTGTTTGGGAATTGTTCTTAGCTTTTATATGAGCACCATATTACTGCCATAAAAGTATTAATGAGGCAATTATCCTATTAGAGCAAGATGCAGAGTGTTAGTCAGTCTCTCACCATCTCTCTGAATGCCAGTAAAGGTCAATACAGAGGCTTATTAAAACTCCTAAGAAGCACCGCTGTGAACTGCTGCTGCTAGGTTCCTCAGCCCTGCATTCATCCTCCTCCTGATCCATCTTTCATCTTTCAACATGAAATCATTCCTTTCTCCTCAAACCTGCTCATTTTACCCCTTTTCACTCAGCCTCCTCAAGTCTCTTTTTTTCTTTACTCTAGCTTAAATATACACCTACAAATGACTAACAGGAAAATAATTACCCAGATAGGAGTCTTGGCGCAGGTGATTACAGTCCTGTCCATTCACTGTGCTTTATTTATGCTCGTTCTCGCATTCAGTGTATCAGAGGAAGAGGTCAGAGGAAGTATTAAACTCCGAGTGGCCAAAAATAGACGCTGCTTGGATCACTTTTCTTTGGCTGTGACAAGGTTAGTTTCTGAAGAGGCACGGAGATCTGGTACACTTTGTCATAAGTTTAAACGAAAGCCAGGGAAGATGAGAGAGAGCTGCAGTTTGATGCCTTGTGAAGTGAAACGACTGCAGCGTGTCCTTCAGTCACACAGCATCAACACACCTCTAAAACAAAAGCATTAATCTTTCATAAAGGTCACGGTCTCAGCTCTCGGTGAGAACTCGGCAGGCAAGGAAGCTAATTGTGCTTCTTTACCTCCCTTGACAAAATAGAGTCAATTAGAACAGGGATACAAAACAGGAATTATACTCATTAAAATAATAACCACATACTGTCTCTATAGAAAACAACTTAAATAAGCCTTTTGCGCATCATCCAACATGCCTATTAACTCTGTCTGTAATAACAAACACACTTACTCAGGAAGGGAAATGATCAACAGAGATGGAGTCAAGAGGAACAAGTAGACCATTACGGTGTAAATATGTCACTGAGTGCAAAGATCACTTCACACAGAGCAGCAAGATCCCACACACACACACACACACACACACACACACACACACACACACACGTCTTCTTCATTCATTTCTTAACTCTGGTTCAGATTTTAACTAATGCTCTAGTGGTGGGATTTCAGTGCTTCCTTGTGGGCCGTCTGGGTTTGGAATGTTTACATGTAAACAACCCAGCCCCCCTCCTCCAGAGTCTAAATGGATCGCTCCATCTGTGAGGCCTGTAATTTTCTGCCAACAGCAGACCACTAAGAATACTTAAGGGGGATGGGGCTTGGGGGCTAATGAGTATTTATAGTATTGACACAACAAAGCTGTAGATGAATGTCTGTACGTGTGCATTTGTGTGTGTGTGTGTGCGCGTGAGAGATTTACTTTAAAGCTAATGATACAAAGGACACACACAAACACATAAATACACAGCAAAAGCCTGTATTACTGCTTCAAGAGACCACTTTTAAAACATCGTATCAATATGAAATTGAAATTTTTATACAAAATACATACACTGTAAATATGTATATTTAAGAAATACAGATTCTGGTAGCATGCCACCTGGAATAATATATATTGGAATATATAAATATGCATACCGCAACCTGATTGGCTCTTATATTTTATGACATAATAACACATCCAATACTACTCCAATTCTATTTGGATTTCCAGCTTGTTTAATTTTCATCTATAATTTACTCCTTCAAAGTAACTCCTCCAAAAATTCCACATTGTATTAATATTTCATAAAGCGATGGGTGCTGATTGATGGCTCAGTGCACTACTCATTCCTCTAACTGTATAAGCAGGATCACCCAGCAAGGAGCTGTGCCTATAGGCAATGTCAGCATGGCTCGACAGCGGACCCAGCTAAACCACAGCTGTTCTGTGCCTAGCGGGGTTCATTTAATAGAGGAAATGCCCAACTGTCCTCTGCCCATGTAGTCTGGGACTTGGGAAGAGAGGGCAAACGCTCCCTACAGATCGCACAGACTCCTAATGGCTGCACCATCTGACCCTCGGCGCTTATGCACATTAATCATTTTGCCTGCAGTTCATTTAAATGCATTTAACTTTAATAACCTGCACTTTAGGGATGCCACTATGTGTACAAGTCATCTAAGTACAAATTCCACTCTCATACAATGCAAAATTTTAAACAAAATGGAGACAATAGTATGCTAGAAATTTCTATATCATTCTGTACATCTTCGTACAACTAAGTAAAAGAGTGAAAGTCATTATAGGTCTCAATTATTGAAGCAAAGAAACTGAAGCTCCCATGGTCCATCTGCTAGCTCCATCTGCTGATTAAGAGAAATCTCAGTGTGTTTCCTACTGACTGCTGAGACAAAGTGTAACATTAACCCATCTATCGGTTTACTGAATCCCACTGCGTATATTCCTGTGTATAATACTAACAGGCTCTGAAAGCTCTTCATGTCCTGGTCAGCTTAAGTATACGGTCAGATTGAACTGCCAATTGTAATGCTTCGTAAATGATGACTAAATAATTAACATTTGTCTGATTCGGATCCGATTAGAGCTTCCTATTAATTACTGCAGGAATAAGATTAGCAATTTCAAGCATTTTGAACAAGCTTATAAAGGTGGTCCACCCAAATCGTTTCTACACTCCTGGGCAGAAAAAAATGAGGCGTAATCAATATTGCAAAAACATTAAGCTTTTAATGGTCTCAACAAAAATCACTGGGCAGAAAATGAACAGGAAGTAAAAAAAAGTGCTCCTGAGACCTCGGCCTTCTTTTGCTGGTCGATGCTCGCTGCTGAAACTGTTGGGGGGGGAAAGCTGGAAACAGGGACGTTCACTTACATAGTTGTCTGGTACGCAAAGAGAAAATCATGAAAAGATTAAAATTTTTAATGATATAAATCTGAGTGGGTGTTCAAAATGTTCCAAAATCTCTTCTGTTTGAAGACTTTAACATCGAGTGGAACAACATGGACTCTTCTTTCTGTAAAACGTCATCTGCAGGTTTACCCACAAGACTCCAACAGTTAAAGAGGATCAAGGGGAAAAGCTCCCACACCAATTTACTTTATCTATTTGTTTCACTTTTGCTAATTTTCCTGACCAGTGATTTGCTGTTGAGTCCATTAAAAGCTTAAATTTATCCTCAGTGAGAAAGCCAGAGGCAATGGTGGCCAGGAACTCCCCAAGACAACACGACGATGAAAACTTGAGCGGGACCGGACTCCGAAGGGAAACCATCCTCATCACACCGGATAGCGCGATTATAAATAATTTCCCTTTTATAATTGTATACTTTGTAGTCTAAAAAGTGCAACCAGGTACTTATGAGCAACTTATTAATATAAGCATTTCTGAATTAATTATAGTTTTAACTACTAATAGGCTTTTTTTCTTGAAGGTATCAAAATGTTCAATGATGGTGACTTGAGTGCAAAACTGTTCACAACAATTGATAAAGAAATAAAGTACACTCTCTTTAGCATTCATGTCCATGAAACACATGCACACATGCTTAGTGGGCTAAAAGTAAAGAAAGTGTGTGGGAAGGATAACTTTCTAAACCGACACAGAGATAGACGCCTCACTGTGCTGACTGGTTAGATGTTGGAGGTTCACACCACTCTTTTGTTCTGCCTATCTATAATGCCTGATGTGCCACAGAAACCAGATTTTCGGCTCGGAGCAGATTTCACTGACGGCTGCTGCAACGTGAGGTGAATATTACAAGAAAAGTGTCTGACTCAGAAACTGCCAACCATACACTGCCAGAAGATCACTGAATCCCTACAGAGGATTGATTTACTGATAGATAAAATGTCAAAATACCTGCAGAATGAGAACAAAGTAGTCAACAGCTTTGCCACGCTGGTAGACGTAATGATGAGGTGATCGCTTGTCGTTCTCGTTGAATTTGATCTCCTGAATAACATCGGGGTGCCTTAAGATCCTCAACAGGATCTTCTCGGAGATCTGAGATTGGCTGAATAAATTCACTTCTGCAAAGATATGGTGGAAGAGACAAACAAAGACAGGGTGTTGGCGTAAAATTCAATTAAGCTTAGCTGAAATCCAGGCGTGTAGCTAGAGTTTAACTTTTTGCTCAAGTGCACAGCTGGGATTTTAACTCACAACCTTCCTAGCACAGGACCTTAACCAATAAACATGTATTTGTCAAGCTTTATGTCATGTGCATTCCTGCACTTCACTAAATCAGGATTGGTGACCTCACACTCCTAACCCCCCTCCTGACCACAGAAACAGTCTCTTACCCACGCTGCCTCCCACCTGCCTGCGCTTGTCCACTTTTCTCAGCACCATGACTTCATCTAATAGCGGGGATTGTTACCACCAGCAACCCACTAACCATCTGAACCACAGCAGGATGTCGCTGCATGGGAGGATCTCATAAGGGATGACCACAAATACCACAGCACTGCTGAGTTCAAGCGCCTCCTGGAAACTATTTTCTGTGTCACTGTGGCCGTAATAACAAGCTCAGGGTGTTTATTTGTGCTTGAGGTCAGGTATTAGGTCTGTAATTTTAGCCTTTTGCAATAATGACATTGCAGAAACTTACAACATGCAAATGAGCAAATAAATCATGGCGTTGCTGTAATTTCAGCAAAAAAAAGAAATTATGGTGAAATAGATGCTGATCTTTAATTGCTACACAAACACAGCAGGGTTGTAGTTTGTAGTTAACCCTAAGCAATATTATTGTCCACATTATGCCATCCTATTTCCCCACACTATTAGAAATAAGGAAAAAATGAAAAGCAATGCAACCCTCTGCCATTTATGTCCATTTGTTTGCCTGAAATTCTTAGAAAGATGTTAAGTGTTTACCTGTGGCAAGGAATCGGTGGGCAGCCAATAGGAGCTGAGGAGAGATTTTAACTTTAGATTCACTCTCATGCTTGAAGGCAGAGAAGTCGCGCTTGTTTTTATTGGGCGCCACCTTTTTTCTGGTCCGATTGTCAGCTAGAATTACATACAAAGGAGCACTTGTGTAAATGATTACCACATACTCTCTTACATACAACAAGTAAACAGTCACCAGCAAAATGCAAATGCAGAGTGTCCATTGTAAGCTCATCATGACTAAGCAAATAACGATGCATCATACGTGTTGCAAGTGACCATACAAGAAGAACTGGCTGTGTGTCTGAGAAAACAATATAACAGCTGTAAGTTTCCTCTTATTTTGATTACTTACTGTAAAGGTCAGACTCATCCAGGATCTCTGATTTGATGATCTCCTCAATGACGTCCTCCAAAGTCACCAATCCAAGCACCTCGTAGAACGGATCGCCCTCACCTTCATTGTTCACCTTCTGGACGATGGCCAAGTGGGACTTACCTGGGAAATTGAGCACATTAAGAAACGTATTCAGTCTACTCAGATTCTAGTAAAAGGCCCAGATGTGTATGATGGTTAAACTTAAAGAAGGAGTTTGTAATGTTTAGAGCACCCTGCTGTCTGTAAAATCAGAATAATATAAGCACATCTTAATCGGAAAATGCTAAACTGGGAATAAGGCCAAATTCGGAATATGCTGTTTACATGACCCGTTACGGTCTTATTTGGAATAAAAGTGGAATATTCATAGGCATGTAAAGGTGTTGAATGAAAACTGTGATAAATCTTCCTTTTCCCCCCCCAAACAACCACACTGATAAACCTAAATGCCCTTCATGTCTTTAAAATAAAGACACAAGCAGCTCTGCTTCAACTGGAAACAATTTACGAGCCAGAAAGCATAAACTGACACCTAAAACAAAGACGCCCGACAGATTCATAGCATAACAGTGCAATGGATATTTCAATAGCGTCTATTAAAAGACTAGTCTTAAACCACCCATGCTCTTGTCAAGTTAATACCATAACCTGTTGCTTACTTATCTAGTGAATTAATGAGCACAAGATTTAGAGAGCTGGGGACCACTTGGAAGGCGATATTGTGATAACACGGAAAGGTTCATGTTAAAATGATGTTAAATGATCAAATAGAACCCCCACAAAACGTTGATCATTTTTGTTACGTAAATCATGAGGTGTACTACATAAGTAAGTTCTACTAGGCAATTAGGTTACAGTAAATAAATAAAGAGTAAATATATAGTTTGGGATTTGACCTGACATGAGAGGATGGCAGATTTTCTGTGGATTATAGATAAGAATTGCGAAATCAGGATAAATATCAGCAACAAGAAAATAGAAAAGTGATAAAGAAATTAAAATGAATCTAAAACATTATATTGCATCATAAAACTACTGTAAAACTGTTCATAAAGCCTGGTTAAAAAGCCGTTATCTGGTTAAAAGGCTGGATGCTTCTAACTGCACCCAAAAATCCCTAGAAGAGTAACCAAATTCAGCACAGGTACTTGGATACTGTATGGCTGACATGGCAGTGGAAATACAACGGTGGAACATATATCTGCTACAGTGTCCTACACACTCACAAAAAAGCCCTGTAATTCATTAGATAATCATGGTTGCCAGATAGAATACATTCAAGCACTGTTCAGTTGTCACTGGACTTTTTTTTTTTTAAACAAAAAATTAATTTGTACAAATCTCGTTAACCATCACATTTGTTGTTTAGAACTATACCGAGTTTACATACATACTGCATGAAAAGTATCCCTTAATCCGCCATGTTCGACACAAGGATATTTATATCTGCTTAAATATTACATATTCTGCAACACGTCCAGATTAAAAACATTAAGACGGCACTACAGGAGTACTGAGCATACTGATGTTTCTGCAGTAGGCTACAATAGCAGGCATTAAATCAGTGTGTGGTCTGCTGGTAACAATTACCAACAAGCATCTCTAATTTCCAGTTTTTCTGTCTTTGGACACATTCATTAAATCCTGTTATTAAAGTCATTTATCAGGCTGCTTTGATCACGTTAATAAACCGTGAGCACCTGACACCCCAGAAATGCTAAATCAAACTGAATATTCATCAAGCCACCTTATTAGGAATAAGGGAGTCCTGTTGTAACATACAGACAGACACACACAGACACACACACAGACACACACACAGACACACACACAGACACACACACAGACACACACACAGACACACACACAGACACACCATCTGAGAGGAAGAGAGCTTAAAAAAGGATCAGCCTTCAGCCACATCTGTGTTGACTGAGCTCACAAAAACAGATTCTTCACAGGACTGGACGAGACTGGGTTTGCCGTTTCAGTCTCCTGCTGAGGATTTGAGTATCCTGGAGTGGCTAAAGTCAAGCAGTTGTAGGTAATATCAAGCAGTTGTAGGACAGTGAAATAAGAATGGGATGATGGACTATAGACTACACAGTATTTGCAGGTTAAATGAAATGGAAAGGTCACGGCTCATAAAACGCAACTAAGAGAACCAACATGGCTGCCAATGATGGCACCCTTTGTCATGTTCCCAACACAAAATTTTCCCACTGGCTATGTCCATGTGTGGGATAAGCACTCTCAAATAATATGTACGAGAAGAAAGGAATCTTGAGTGAAAGATGCAAAAGAAGAAAAAATGCTCCATTGTGAAGAACAGACAGATGGAATTGACATTTAGAATCAGGATGAAACTGAACTCATAATCCGGAAATGAACAGATATTAAACATATACGAGTCCAGATACAAACCAAACATGCAATATTCACCTAAAACAACACAAATGAAAAAAAAAAAAAAAAGCATGCGAGTAAGAGATTTTTTTCCCATTCATGCACAGTGAGATACAAATTAGGACAAACAAAGATCATGCCATGTTTATTAACAAGAATGAACAGTGTTCATTCATTCATCTTTAGTAACTGGCTCTTAGGAAAAGCCAGAATGTACAGAGCATGCTGACAGTGCTGGCATTTTCTACCTCCGGTTTTAACCCCCACAGTTTTTTCCAGGACAAATTATGGTATGGTTCATTAGAAAGCATCAGAACTTAATGCGAACCGCTACCACCTCGTCTAGACCTTCTTGTTACTTATTTGTATGCCAGGAATAGCCTTTAAATGTACCTAAAAACAGGAAGAAACCTATTGCAGAAAATCAATTTAAACATTTTAACTGCTATGATCTTGACTCTGTTTGGATCAATTCCAAAATCCATTGCTGGGATCAGGCTACATGGATTCAGCACAATTTTGACATGATTTTGCCGTGGCTGACAAATTTCCAGCATTGGGCCCGAATATGAAGTCGAGAACGTCAAACAGCCTTGTAGTGTGACATGATCAGAGAACGCCTGGAATGCCCCACGAGACCCCAACGAAAAGTCTAGCATGTCAGAATTTTCTGTATTTTCTCGCCTAGTTTGACAACTCCTACGATGTGTTCCTTCTGTAGCCATGACTGATGATTTCTTGACCCTCCTCCCCAATGACACGCAAGGACGCGAGTGATCAAACTTGTAGTGCTGCCGGTCTCCCGACCAAGACACAGAAAAGATTTTATGGCACTATGATTGCCTGACAATCAATCTGAAATGGTGACCAACGTGAAGGACAAAAATATAGTGTAGTCTGATCCTGGCATAACCAGTTCATCTGCTGGATACAGTGATAATTCCATTTAAATCCTAGAAATATTCAACTATTCATTTGTGAAATATAGTGCTAATAACCATCTCCAATCTCAGACAGTCACATGGACAAACCAATGGCTAGTCAAAAAAATGGGCCTTGAGTTCCTGGAGATAAACTTCAAGTAAATAAGCAAGCAAGTATGACAAAGAGGAAGGAAGCTGTTGATAAAAAAAAATCTCAGATCTTTGACTATGCTATGACCCTATTTGGATAAAGTCCAAAATCTGAAGAATTCATCTGCTGGTTACAGTGATACTCCATACCAATCCTACATACCTTCTAGTACTACTTCTTGAGATATCAGTGGTAGCAATAATCTGAACACACTATGCCTCCACCACTTAGTAAAAGAATCTCCCTCTAGTTTAGGCCACTTCCATTTCAATCCAGAAACGGCTATTTGGCGCACGAAACAGATACAGCTTACATTTAATTACACCCTTAATTTACTGAATCCTCTCAGAAAAATCTGCTCCCCTAAATAATTAGCAAAATGAACAGGACTGGTCCACCATGTTAATCTATATATCAACTTCAAACAAAGTGAGTCAGGTGACTGAACCAGTCATTATCTTTCACTGGACTTTTGCAAAGATGAGCTCATTATGTTGCAGATTCACAGGTTAATGCTTACTGTGATGACCCAACATTTTGTCTATTCGAAGTTTCTTAATCACTCTCAATTTTATAAAACATGTAAATTTTGAATCAGGATCTCGTAGCCATGTTGGAGGATTCCGGGTTAGGATTGAGCACGTCAAACACAAATGTTATTACATCATGAACAACAGGCATGTGTCCACAGGAACCTTTTCAGGAACCCAGGAACTTCTGTAGAACCTGTTGAAAATTTGTACTTCTCTAAAGACAGGGAACTCCTGAGGTTTGTTGTACTAAGAAGAGTTAGGAAAGTTTCTTCATCATGGTTGTCTGTATAAACAAAATAAATGCTTGGTTATTAATGTATTTTACAAAAAAGTTAAGGTTTTTCCATAGATGTGGGTTAAAGGACCATGATGTTAGCTCCTTCAGGGGGCGGAGCTTACTCATTCTACCCTGTCTAAGCTACGGAGCTCCAGAAGGGACATGTTTGAACACAAAAAAGATGTTATGCAAGATCTCACAAAACAAAAAAAAAGTGATTGTTTATTCAAAATTTCATAAAAAAAATTAAAAAAAAAGTTTGTGAGATAACTGTTGAGAGATCCCACAAAACCTTTTCTAGATCTCACGAAGTTTTTCATTTCGGTCAATTGGGTCAGTTTGACAAAATGGAAACCAGAACGATAGAACGCACGTACTTGTGGGAGACGTTCATAGAATTTTATTTTGAGATTGGCTCAAATATAACGACATGAAATCAGTGCTTGGAGCAGTTTTCACAGAAGTGAGAGACATCTGAAGAGGATACGTAGTGCAAGGTGACACACTCTTCATACATGTTGCCTAAGTGACCCAGAAGTACACTGACCTAAATGAAAACATTGTAAAACTACATCATTTTTTTTCAACCATGTCCCTTCCAGGGCTCCACACTAAACACATCTTTGAGTTGGACTACCTTTTTTTTTTTTAAACTTTATTTAGCCAGGGTAGTCAGAGGGCTGGCAGTGGTGTTTTGCCGATTTGCTAAAGGTTTTCAGTTTTTCAAGTTTATTTTGTTTAGCTGAATGTGGTGCATAGAACTGTACCAGAAATACGTTTCAGCATCAAGTGTTGAGTAAACCGGAGTTTAACATCGACCCGAGTTCAACACCAAACAACAAAAGAAATTTAGATATAATGATCTATTAGGCGGCATGGTGGTGCAGTGGTTAGCACTGTCGCCTCACAGCAAGAAGGTCCTGGGTTCGATCCCCGGGTCACCCAGGGTG
>JAQQZR010000014.1:12826506-12858216 GCA_030068235.1 Notoglanidium macrostoma
CCCAAGATGCTGGGATTGGCTCCAGCTTCCCCGCGACCCAGACAGATAAAGCGCTATAGATAATGGATGGATGGATGGATGGATGGATGGAGATTACAAGACACTAGGTAGGATCAAGGCCTGCTTAATTGTTATACCCTACTCTATGTAGTGAGCAAACACCAATTAGGAAGTAATTTAGGATTCTTTTTTCAAATTGGGATTTTACATTGATCATAGCTTGTGCAAGAAATGGAAACTGGAAATACATAAACAACAAGAAAATATTTCTGTGTTAAATAAATAAAAACAAAACAAGTCAATTAAGTAGTAAACTGTATGACATTGCCTCCTTAGGTTAATTCTGTGATGGCAGAGTCTAACCAATCATTGAGCTGCATTGGTTTAAGCTCCACCTCCAATTTTAGAAGTATGAACAAAGTGTTTGCTCATGGATTTCTTACTGCATCATGCCATATTGCACTGCCTGTTACATCAATGCAATAATATAGACAAAGACTATATACTATTGGTAACACTATTGTTTAAAATCTTATATTAATAAACTGCTAGTCACAGAGCAGCAAGCCTGAATTTTTCATGAAAACATTTCCTTCAATTCTTGGAGATATTAATACAGTTTTTGTTTGTGTGCATTGGTTCATCAAACCCTTACGTATGCATTTGACACAGCTCAAGGATTAGCAGCACACCACAAATCACATGGGTGTCTCCTGACAGCATGCTGACAAATGACACTGTGTGTGTGTGTGTGTGTGTGTAAGTATGCTACATGAGATCTGTCAGCGACAGGGTTAAGAGAAGACACGCAGAGGTCACGTGCACATTTTTCCTGCAATTATTTGTTAGACAGCTGTCAGACTTTCAGCTTCCATCGATTTCTCTACGTTCCTCCTCTTACACAGTTTGTACACAATGAAGCTCGCTCTTACAGCACAGTCAGCACAGGAAATCAGAAAGAGGAAGAGTGTGTTTAAGAAAACACTGCTATCAGACAGACACACACACACACACACCGAGACAGACAAAGAGAGAGAGAGAGAGAGACTGATCCTATTACACACTGAGAGGCTTATGACATGACAGGCCTAAACATGGAGCGAAAGGAATCCACTTAGCAGAGTTGAAACAACAAATGTCTGTACTGGATCACGGCTGTTGGCCAACTTTGAGGCAGATATGACGAAATGAAGATTCACCTCTGTCTGCTCAGATGACAAATGGACAAAAGGATGAGAAGATGATGAGGTGAAAAGAAGAGAAAGAAACTCTGCCCAGAGTAACAGCTCAAAAATGTCATAACGAATCATTTTTTTTACTAACAGGCTGATAAGGTCCAGACAGGAAACTGGTTTTGTAAACACTGTACTTCAAAAATGTTTTTCCTGTCTAATGCTAAGATGCACCTTACTAAGACACACACACACACACACGCACACACACACAGAAAGAGGTAAAAGGATCACTCTAATCTTGTCATTAACTTAACTAAAGAATAAAATGAACACATGCTCTATTATACTTGTTATAGTTGGGACAGCGACTCATCCATTCCTGGGTGTGGACAAGATATTGTTGGGTAAAACAGGGTGAAGTTTAAAAGGACACCAAATGAGGATGCACTATGCAATAAAGTCGTCTTAGATCTGCACGTATACTAGAGCCTGCAGGAAACTCATCAAGTATCTGATCTAGCTTCAGATTTCTCCCTCACCACACTGACATCTTAATCAGCACAAGCTAACGACACTATAACTGACCCGGAAACAGCACCATGATGCTTTCTGAATTCGTTCCATTGTGGAAGGTCACTTCCTCACGCAGTAAAGGTGAGATCAGTCAGATTCCTGGGAAAGGTGAATAAAAATAAAGGAGCAGCTTTCCTCAGCCAAACAACAGCTAAAGGCGTGGGTCACATGACGGCTGCTAGAAGTGTTTGGCAACAACTCTTGCAAATGCTTCAATTTCGCTTGTCACTGCACATTACTTGGCCAGCGGCCAAGCAGGAAAAGGCGAGCTCTTACATAAGCACAGCAGAGAGAGGCACAGGGAGAAATGAGAAAACTGTCAATACAGCAATTTGAGCCAAATGGACATGCTGTCCTATAAAACAAAACACAAGCTAACAATGCCATGACACAAAGGTTACAGTTACACCAACGGTCATGAGGTAATAATTTAAAATGTTCCAACAGGCAAAGTTTTCCTAAGACGGCGAGCCCGACGTTAAAAAGGCTTCGCAAAACGGCCGGTCCTGTCCGAGCCGAGTCAGAAGGACCTGACAAGAGCGAGTGTACCGTCGCCTAGGAGCATAACAACAAGCCCTCGCAAAGCTCCTGCGACATTTCTGCCTCTTTTCGCTCTACTTCTGTCAGTAACGTGACTGTCTTTTTAGTAAAATCTATATTACACCCCACTTATTCATTTGCCAATTACTTTTATCCAAAGAGACTCACAAGTCAGGCAGAATCCAATTCAAGCATAAGAGCTGTTACAGGAGACGACAGCACTACGAGTGCTGGGGGGAAAAAAAAAAAAAAAGGATAAAAAAAAAAAAGTTTCCACCAAAATTCAGATGGTTTGCTTGACTAAGAAGGGTGTGAATACTTCAATTCACTTCAATTTTATTTACATTGCATCTTCAACAACAGACACGTCTCAAAACAGCTTTATGGAAATCAGAAATCCGGGTCCAGACCGTACAAACAGGGGGCGGTTGTAAACGGAAAACCATAGGAAATTCAAATAATACCGTCAACATTAACTGAAGCCCAGGCCAAAACTGATTAAACCCAACTTTTCTTGGTCAGTGACGTCATTTTGAGAACCACAAAATCTCAACCCCATGTCTGAAAAGCTGAGGATTACCGAAACATACGCAAACATGCCACACAACATACACGCCAACCATAACAAGAAAAAAAAACTTCTCCATTGCTCCATCAGCTCCTGTTGTCTCTGGTGATACAGAACCTGGTCTACCTTTACTTGTGATGTAGGAAATGATTATATGTTCTAATAATCACTATTCAGAGAAGGACAAATATTACATTTATTAGCTAGCCGACCAGGTAACCGACCCGATGCCATAATTTGGTTTAACTGGCTAGGATATAATGGTAGCTAACATAAGGCAAGAACGTCTGGAGAGCTGGTTTGCTAGATAAGTGCATTAATACACTAAATATAAATAAATGTTTCCACATTCCTACACGCTTCTGATTCAGAAGAAATTAGTCTATCATAGGTAAGTTTGGGTTGCACGCAACAATCTTGAGTGCAGTTCCTGGGGAATCTAGGTGAGAATATTTACTGACGCTTTCATAGGAACACCTGCTCATTCGTGCAATTATCCAATCTGTCAATCATGTGGCTGCAGCAGCTCGTTGTATAAAATCACACGCATACAGGTCAAGAGCTTCAGTTAATGTTGATTGGAAAGGTCAAAGCAGACCAGACAGGCAGGTTTGAGCTGATAGGAAGACTATGATTAATCAAATAACCACTCTTTACCAACGTAGTGAGCAGAAAAGCATGTCAGAATGTGCCAAAAACACTGAGGTGGACAGGCTACAACAGCAGACGGACCTTATCAGGTTCAACTCCTGTGATTCAGGAAGAGGCTACAGAGGACACAGGTTCGTTCACCCAAACTGGACAGCTAGAAATTGGACAAAAGACCAGGTGATGTTTTTCTGATATTCAGTGGTCCATATAACTGTTTGATTGGATAATAGTGTGAACAAGTGTGTACGAGTTAAGCGAACAGTTACTGAGGCCTTAGTTAAATGTAAGAGATGTCCTTCTTTAGTGAGCCATGCAAGAAATAAACAAAAGGAAGCGTGTCTGTTTATAGCAACATGACACCATACAGAGTTTGGGGGAGATGTTGTGGATTAGGGACTATAATTAGAGAGAGGAGGGGGTAATAATACTTACAGTAACTAGGCAGTGTGTGTGTTTAGAAGCATGGAGATGAACAAGCAATACGTAAGAAGGGTAAGAATTTTCCAAAATCTTCCAGTTTATAGCCAACTCAGAGAAAAAAGTGGTACTACTGAAAGGTAATACTGAATATGTTTTAGGGCTTGTTCACCGGAGTTTAGAGAAGAGTGCTGTCAAGGGAAAAGAATTTAACAGTTTACCTATGTGCAGTTCTCTCGAGCACACTCTGAAACGCATGACGGAGTCTACATAGTGCACAATACGAGCGAACACACCTTTCTTAAATTCCTCCAGCATGGAATCCAGCTTGGTGTCATGGAACACGAAATGGACAGGGTGGTTATAAAACTTGGTGATGGTCTTCAACGTCGTGCAGTCGTCCGGATCCACGAAAGCCAAATCCTTCACAAATAGGATGTCCACGATATTAGTGCGCTCCTCCTCATACACAGGAATGCGCGTGTACCCGCTCTCCATGATCTCCGACATGGTGTTGAAGTCCAACACGGCATCGCTGTGAATCATGAAACAGTTCGAAAGTGGCGTCATGACATCCTCGACCGTTTTGGTCCTGAGCTCCAGCGCACCCTGGATCATATTCAGCTCCTCTTTGACCAGGTCATTATAAGGCTCAGTGACCTTCAACATCTCTACAAGCTTCTCCCGGTTGTACACGGTGCCGATCTCCTGACCTAATACGCAGTCCAGGAGCTTGCTGATGGGATAGGAGAGAGGGAAGGTGAGCAGCATGAAGAATTTGGTGAGCATTATGGTGTTGGCACCGACCGCCAGGCCATGCCGAGAACATAGTGCTTGAGGAACAATCTCACCGAATATGACAATGCCGATGGTGGAAGCTACTATAGCCCCAATCCCTGAACCTATGAGATCGTCCAGTAGGATGGTGAGAGTCGTGTTGACCAAGACGTTCCCAAGAAGGAGCGAGCACAACAGGTAGTTACCTTCCCTTCGGATGGGTTCGATCTTCCGTGCATACTTCTTCTCCTTTTCCGTGCCACAGCTCTGGACGATGCGCAGCTCCATGGGATCCAGAGCCATCAGACCCAGGTTGAGCCCGCTGAACATGCCAGACAGCACCAGAAGGCAGCAGATCAGGATCACCTGAAGCCACAGGGGAAGCATGGACTTCTTCTCCTCCACCACACGTACCCTGCCATCATTCTCTCCCAGCAGGTACCACCTGGCGTCCTGGTCGTTCCTGATGCACAGCACGTAATCCCTCTGCACCTCACTTTTCCTCAACAGCTTGATCTTTACGCTCAAGACCCCTGAGGTCCCCTGACTGTTCACGTTCACGCCGCCTAGAATAACGATGTCTTTGGTGAAATCGGCGCAAGTCCTGTTAGATCTCTCACCGCTCTGAGAGGCATCGCTGCCGTCTCCGACCTCCGCGAACTTCACCTGCGACCAGGTGTCATTGCTGATGTGCAAACCGTACAACCTGAGCTGGATGTTGCTCTCCTCCGTCACCTGGAGGATTCCATCGTCGGTGGTCGCCGCGTGCTTGTCGCTTCTCTCCAAGCGCATGCCGAGGATGCGGCTCTCGATTCCGCCCTCGGCCGCGGTTTCTACCGCGCTCGCGCACACTCCGAGCCACAGCAACAGAATAAAAGTCAGCGTAATCCCCTTTCCTCCGTACCATCCTGTCGCCATCTTTGTTATGCGCTCTCTCTGGGAGCTCACGCTTGACGTCACCTACTCATTTCTCTACTTCCACCCCCTGATTAACATAAGACCAATCAGCGTTCGGAACGTCACCTGGTAGAACAGGACGAGCCTCCATTAGGCTTGTGTTTTTTTAAGGTGGACTGGAGAGGTTTCTCTACTTTTAAGGTAGACGGGAAGATTATTTGTGATTTCGATAACAGGATTTACAGATCATGAAAATACCTTATCGTACTCAAAGTTGTTAATTGTTCCTGGCTATTTGGGTGTTTATTTATTCCTCTTTTTAACACAACATTCCTTATGAATTGGCTGAATGTTCTCGGTTTAACATAATATTGGCGCCCTCTTGTGTTTGGCAATGAGGTGCTGTGCATAAAAAAAAATCTTGATGTAGTTCGAATGAATATCCGCCGGAGGGCGCCAACTGCTCATTCATTTATCTTGTGCTTCACACTAAAGAATTTGCGCTGCTTTTTAAATATAGGAAAGCTGATGTTTGTTTTTGTTTGTCTATATTTTTCTCTTTTTTTTCTTTCTTCACTTACTTATTTACTTATTTATCTAATTATTATTTTTATTGTCTTGAGCAAGTTGGCACAAAAATATTCTTTAGGAACTTTAAATAAAGTGTTGCCATCTTTTTTATCATATATAACTTTATTTATTTATTAGCTATAGCTTATTTTATTTTATATCATATTTGTTTTTATTTTATATTCTTCTTCTTATTATTATTATTATTATTATTATTATTATTATTATTATTATTATAGTTTTTACCAAATCATTGTTGCATGTATTGTCTCTAACCTCATTATCATCATCATAAATTACAGGCCTATGTCCAGACATCCTTTTGTTATCCAGTCATCCTTCAGCTCAGCTAAAGTGAACAGTCAGTCAGTTCAGCTACTTCATATAGTGACTATAATCTTATTGTGGTACAAAAACGAAACCCAGAGACTCACACTGAGATAACTGATTTATCAGTTTAATCAGCTAATTAGTCAAACAGAATTAAGGCATTTTATGACTGAACAACAATGAAACATACACACATACTGGACCGATTATAGTTTTACAGACAAAATGGCACTGATCTAATGTTACTGGTCCCATTACTCATTCACTTCATCCAGTGAAACTCTATTAACAAAATACACTTTAAAAAAGTGTTCTCATTATATGCATGTAATGACAAGGACCAACACTTGAGGTCAAACAAAACATCACTTCCAAAAATAATTTAATTACCAATTAGAACAGCCACATACAGAATAATAATTTTAACACACATTAAAATAATTTTATTTAACACACATTAAAATAATTCAAGTGTGAATATTAGATTTGCCCACATAACATTTCTCTTAAACAATAGCAGAGTGCAAAAGTTTGCACCATCCATGGTTTCTAGTTTATAAAAAAAAAAAAAAAGAACAGTTTCCAAAAAATTAAATTAAATGTCATTGTTCTGAAACTCAATAGCAGAAATGCGAAAGTGGAACAAAACTACAAACTACTGGAGAATTTTTACATTATATTAAAAAATCAGGATACAGACTGACATCTTATTTTACTGTTCACATGCACTATTTTACAGTTTATGTCACCTGTAATAAAGGAATCTGTGAAACCTGATTGGCTAAATGCTTGCTGTTATAATTAGCATTCCCTTTTCTTCATTTGGTCATTAGAGTATGCAAACCTTTGCACTCAACTATATACACTGTATAGGCACTTACAGTATAAATAAAGCTTCAAAAATGTATTATTAAATTAGTTTATACATACAAGTTTACAATGAAATGCATTCAACATCAGTAATTAAGAGTTTTCTTGAGACGTTGGATATGAAATGAGTTTAACCGTACGCTGTTAATGAATAAAACATCTTCAGCTGAAAAATGATGAACGATCTGACCAAAATGGTACTTTAAAAAAAAAAAAAAAGTCTAGTGATTGTCAATTAGTATAATCTTTCTCTGAATCCATGTTATTTGGCCTCTAATTACAATTCTGGTTAATAATACTCTAAAACTATCTTTAGTGATGTTATTCTCAAATACACATTCAGATTCCTGGGGTCCCACTGATTTTTATCATAACTGAGGAACATGGAAAAATATTTAACTTCTGAACAGTTTCCTTTTGAATTAACATTTTCAAGCTTGGTCAGTAAGGTGGTTCAGCCGGTAGAGTTATCGCCTCACAGCTCTAGGGTCTCGGTTCAATTCTTATCTCAGGTTACTCTCTGTGTAGTGTTTCCCATGTTCTTCCTGCATCCCCTGGGTTTTTTCCCCCCGGTTTCGACCCACCTCCCAAAAACTAGTTGGACTGGTTATGCTAAACTGCCCCTAGTATAAGCATGTGTACGCATCACACCCAAGGCTCCTGTGAAAGGCTCTGAATCCACCGTGACCCTGACCAGGATAAAGCACTTACTGAAAATGAATGAATTTTTAAACTAGCAATATGTGCTTTGTGTTAGAGACACTTTAAAAAGAGTGACCTTCCACTACTAGAACACTATATTAAGAGAAATACAATGGAAGTATATGATTATCATCTCTATCAAAATAGATACCTTTCATATACAGTACTGTGCAAAAGTCTGCAAAGAAATGCTGTAAAGCAAAGGTGCCTACAAAAATAATGAAATGAAACATTTTTGGTTAAAAAAAATATTATAGAGTGCAGTGCACCATAATAAACTAAACAATTCAATATTTGGTATAATAACCCTTTGCTTTAAAAAAAAAAAAAAAAAAAAAAAAAAAAAATCCTTGTGGATAAGTTCTTGTGGCTGGTGTTTGTCTGAAAATATGTGTCTTATGTAATATTTTGATTTGGTTACGGACATTTTTGGCTAATTTGTTTTAATGCTTGGACATTATAATTTACATCAGTAATGCTGATGTACTAAAATAAACCTCTATAGTAAAATTTGTGCTACTGGTACTAAAACGTTTGCACAGTACTGTATCATCCATCATATTATTATTCATACTATCCATGAGTAATAACACTAAGTGCTTGTGTTTCCTTACATATATTTGTTAAAGTATTAAGTTAATTGCCTTTTGGTAAAGCGCCAAAGCCAACATCGATTTCAGCGAAACTTTGTATTAAAGCAAAACAGAAACCTGCTCAGCGCGGAAAAACATGACATACAACCTCAGTCTAGATTCCGTTGGAAAAGGTAAATGTTGAAGGAATTTTAATACCAGTACTAGTATTGTGCAGCTTTTCACTTCTTCAACTGGGTTCCAATGAAGTGACATCAACAAGGTCTTCAACAAATAACACATTCTTCTCTTCCCACAAGCAGCATTTTTACAGAGCAACTGATTACTGTTTCAAAACTTCTGTTTCTGGAAAATACTGTGCATGAGACAGGCCATTTCAAGTACTGGTTAGCTCTGATGATCAGTCTCTAAACAGGTAGAGAATCGCACCCTATTGACCATTCTGGACATCCCGTCCAGGCGTCCTGCTCGTCCCAGGCCGTGATTGGCTGTCGTTGCTAGGCAAGAGGACTTCCACAGAGAAGCTGACTTTCTTGGACTGGAAGATGCTGTAAGTGTTGTCAAATCGTAGCACGTCTGGAAAAAAATTCCAATTGGTAAATATGTTTCATTCCATTACATTAGCAACAGAATTAACATTTTGGATTCTAGATTGATTTGCTATACAGTCAGTATTTCCCTTTGATTAACGCCAAAGTGCACCCATTAACCAAAAAATGCATAGTATAATTTTTTACAACAAACACAGCTATAGATCTGATATAAATTCTAAGTAATAAGCTGATGTAATGTGTCATGAGCTCTGTAGCCACAAGCAGCGTAAACAAAACAAACAGTATATTTACAAATGTAAGTATTTATAGCTAAAGTATTAAAAAAAAAGTTATCATCGTTTAAATTGCTATAAAATACTGAATTAATTGTAATATTGTAATATTAATTAAACCCAGCATCCCTAATTACAATATAACCTTTCCACATGTTGCTACAATCTGAGCAAGAAATAATCAAGATCTAAAACTGTTTTTTACATGCATCTTACAAACACAAAAGAGGGAAGTGAAAGATTGCAGTCTGCAATTTCAACATCGTCTTATTTCTACAAGGTTTGTTGAGGTTGTAGTTGTCATAGTTTTTTTTTTTTTGTTCGTTTCATTGAGCATTTGCCCATTTTATATTGTGCCGTTTCCTATTCTATTCACACGGGCAAATGTAGTAGGAAACTACTATGTAATGCAAGGGGGTTAACTTAGTGGGACACCTATCATTCAAGAGACTGCAGGCACGCCACTCGTGTGAAGTCCATGTAGCCTAAGGTTTCAATTATTACTCCAAGAATGTTAACTGGATGTTCATTTTACTTTTTTCATTATGCGGCCAATGAAGTATATCTAAGTTTATGAAATGTCATTTGTGTTTATTGGTCATGTATGTCATTTGAATGAAAAAAATTGTGCACTTACACACTCCAGGCTCAGCGCAGGTCAGATAGCCGTCCTCAGGTACGAGGTGTGCGTTGTAGCGCTGACTGACCATGACCTCCTGCATCTGACCTGCCTTCATCCATTCACCTCGTTTCTTCTTCATGAAGATCCCAAAGCCTACATCCCCACCCTCACAGGAGAACTGCCACCTGAGTACAGAAAAAGCAGAGAGGGGGATATTAAAAATGAAAGAACTGGCAAACACATAACTGTACCCCTGCTATTTCATATACTTTAATTATCAGCCAATCTTCTGGCAGCAGAGCATTGCAGAAAACCATGCAGAAACAGGACAGGAGCTTAAGTTCATGTTCACATCGAATCTCAAAATGGGGGGATAAAAGGCATCTCAGAGAGATGAGAGAGGACTGAGGAGAACAGGCAGTTGGTTTGTGCTGCCTAAAAAGCTTCAGTAGGTCAAATAAGCACTCAAATAAGCACCGTGCTAGCCATGAACAGGAATCTGAGGCATACAGTGGGCATAACCTCACCGAAACTAGATCGTTGAAAATTGGAAAAATATGGTCTGGTCTTTTAAAAATTAAAAAGATCTATAAAAATTACTGGGTTAAGGAAACTGCTAGAATACAGTAAACATTTGGCTGTTTGTTAAAACAGCATGGAAACACTGCTTACTCTGGGATGTCTTTAAAAATATATACTTTGTAGCACATTTCATCTGATCTGTATCAATTTCGACATCTACACCAGTATAGCTTAACATTAATAGTTTTAACTATTTGAGTGGGTTTTTTTTGTCATCAGACTGTCATGGAAAGTGTCGTGCCTTACCTAAGCACACAGCTTGGAGCGAGGATCTCATACTCGAGCTGATGGGAGGAGCCACGGCTGATAGACACACACTGGTCGTACTGCAGCTTAATAAACTCCCGTGCGTAGTAGGTCTTGGGCACCAGACCACCCTGATTAATCTGTGCAGAGACAAACTAGTCATGGCTCAGCTCAGGCAAGACATTAATTTAATAATAGGATGAAATGAAGGATAGAAGAATGAAACTTACACAGATGACAGGATGGATAGTGCTAAAACTGGCTGATGTGCTTAATATGATGTTTATAGTAAGTAAGAGCACAAATACATATAGAAAATATATTTTACAGGAGATTTCATGCCTACAGGAGATTTAATGCCTACAGGAGATTTAATGCCTTCTGTTTTTAACCAGCAGAACAGATGACTGCTTAACTTAAATATAGGCGTTACACTTTTTACAATTTAAACTTTGGCTATTAATTCAGCTATAAAGGTAAAGAAATATGGTGTAAAAATTAGTCAGAGACACAATTAGACCACCAGTAGGTCCTTCTTACACTGCTGTCCTCTCATGTCTGCTAAATTCTCAAAGTAGTACCTGTCTACCAATTTATATTTAATTCTGTGATGTTTCAAGTAGATCCATTACTATTATTTCCTCGCTGATCTTTGTCGTTATATTAACGTGTTTAAATATATTTATATTTCAATAGGGTTGGACGACTGGAAGCGGTAAGAACATTTCAGAAGAATTAAACAGGTACAAATAACATTTGACACTTGAACATGGACATTAATGATACGGTATCTTTACTAAAGCATCTTGTGATTAGGTTATACAACAAAAATGCACTTTGTTCTCATGCGAAATCACATACTTAGTGCATAAACATCTATTTGTAAATGATGCAATGTCAGTTACATGGTTTTGCAGTGCATATTTGCATGCACACACAAAATTTATCAACACTGGATATGAGAGCAAATAATACTTCTGTCTGCCTTTTATACTGTAAAAGTAGCAAAGCAATGATATTTATTAGGTCTATCATCTCAAATATATAAAACCTAATATAAATAACAGAAAATAAACTAATTACTGTTACTCAACAAAATAGAATCTTGTGTTTGTTGACTAACTACTGACATGTAGAAGCACATGACTGTGGTACGTAATGATTGTGATTATATAATGACTATAATTGTGATTAGCTAAAATAATTGCCACCGATTAAAGTAATACAAGAAAATAATTCTGATTCAGTGAATGTGTATTTTTTACACATTCACCTAATGTGAAATGAGCCTTCTGGACTTTCATTTATTTTATCTGATAAGTTAGTTAGCCTAAATAATATGAAGACCGTTTTAAAGCCTTTTTTTTTTCCTTTATTAATTAAGAAACAGATTGATACACTTTCGCTTTAAAAATGCCAACATAACGAGTCTTAGAAGTGCTTGCACACTCACCCCATCAAAAGTTTATGAATACGCAAACTAGAAACTTCTCCAACCCTGCATGTACCCGACCCCGCCTTCCTTGTAAATTTATGTGGCATGGGCTTCATTTGCATACTGCTACCTTATAGGCTCTTATATTTAATGACAAAATAACACCAGTATATCAAGTTCTATACTAGCTCAGATTTTCAGGCAAATCCTTCAGCTTTCTGTTTCTTGCAAATGCTGCAATGACAATTTTCAAACTATGCCCAGTCAGTACACTGAAATTAAATTACCTGAAAGGAATTCATAAAAAACTTCTGTACAGCTGACGTTAATAATATAAGATGCTTTAGAAAGCAGTATAGTTAAAGTTAATGAAAAAAGGTATTTAGAGTGTTGCTCACAAAAGATGAGGTCAAGTGAAGTTACATATTGTCTACAGATGCCTAAAACAGCTCCTTATGGTTGGATAGTGTGTGTTAAATATAAGATATAAAGTACACACTGGCTGGTCTGGTGGTTTGACAAAAATCTTTCCATTTTTCAATTCAAAGAAAGGCAAACATACAAAATGCACAACATCTATGTACACAGAAATGTTTTTACCTTGTCAATACAAAGTTTCAGTATGTTATCTACAAGGCCCAGTCGTCTTCAGTCACAAAGACGAATGCTAGAATGTTCTTATCTATTTTATTTCCCCCTTCTTATGAAGGAAATGTCGAGGTCCGTGTTGGACACTGATTAACTGCTGGCAGACAAAGAAACATTTTGGACCTGCTACAAACAATAACAGCTACACAAAACATGTTCTATATACAGCCTAACTATACTATTTGGGACACCAATAAAAAAAACAGTTGTATTTCTAAAGAAGAAGAAGAAGAAGAAGAACTGGATCACATCTGAGAGATCTCAGTCCCATGTAAATGTGTAACCCCAAAACATTAAAAGGAATCCAGTGGGGCTTCATAAGGACCTCTCCTCCTGTCCTGTAGAGGGCAGCATCTTTACCTATGTATCTATGAGCAGACAATATGTCAAGACAGATCAGATAATAACCAGGCCATTAAAGGCATAATGGTATTTTTCCTACGGGTAATGCAGGATGGCTAATAAGCTGCACTACTTGCCTACAGCAGGAAAGCTTTAAAAATCACACAGTCTGGGAACTCGCTCAGCACAGACGATAAGATCTCACAACTAATTTGTAGGGATTATACTTATCAAGAATTATTTATTGGCATTTCATACAAGTGAAACCATAGTAAGTGCTCAAATTAACCCTGCTCAATCTCAACAATTTTTCATATTTGCATTTGGCTCATAACTATGAATATCACTGCGACTCCAATTGTGAGATCTTGATGAGTCAGCACCAAGCACAAAGATGATTTAATTCACAAAAGCTAGATAAGCCTATAGGCTGGATTATATGAGAGCTACCGCCGTCTCCATGAGACAAATAAGCAACAAATTTAAGAGACTCTGTGCATGATCAATATTTTTATATAGTCTGTAAAGGGATTAAACAAGAATCCCAAGAATTCTAAAACTAAAACCTTTCTAGAAAAGTTTCTTGAAAATACAAATATTTAATGTATTATGAAAACAGAGACAGACCACATACATGGAAATGAGAGTGGCTCTGAAGAAAAAAAATCCACCCCGAAAGACTTCAATATTATAATTGTCAAGATTTTATCATTAGCTTCTTAACTGACTTTTTGATTTGAACTTCTTTCATCAATGTTTTTCACTTGATTAGCAGTTCCCATCATTACCCACTTTGCCTATCAGTTAGTAGTGATAGTGGGAATTAGCCCTTGCTTGATCTTTCACCACTTCCTCTGTACTCGCTGCTAAAACAAAATGGATTCTAAAGCTTTAGCTTTTATGCTAATATCACCGTGTTCCATCAAGTCATCATGCTAGTCATCTTGTGAATCACTAAATAGGATGAGTTGGTTGCTGGCTATACCTGCTAATTCAACACCACTGCATTGTATAGCTGTATAATTATAACCTTGTTAGATGTCAAATGTCACTAAAAATCACTTTTTTGTTTTTAAGAGTTAACAGCAAACCTGGCTGTTATCACTCATGCTTCAGAGTGACACATTAACATCTAATGAGAATAAAAAGTGCAGCACCAGCTAACAGGTTAGCACCAGAATCAATAAGCATATCACAAATATTTCAACATAAGCAGATTTGCTATATAATTGACTTTTCCTTTAAGGCTATAAATGTGTTTATGGTTGTGTCTTTCAGTCCAAATGGAAGTCTTCAACTAGAAGGCAAACAGTACCTGTATACATACTATACAAACTGTAGCCAGCAAGCTAACATAAGCTAAATTCTCCATCTTTTTGAGAGGCAGATTCATTATTGCTCATAACCTTCGCTTCAAACGTTAGCCAGGTAGCTAACATGAGCTATCCTGACAAGATTTCTAAAGGGGATTTTAAAGTCATATTCATAAATGTTCATAATAATCTTCACTGATAATGCTAGTCGGTTAGCTAAGATAGGGTAAACTGACAGGATTTCCAAGTTCATGTCATGTTCATTATCTACATGTGCTGACCTTACAGGATTTCTGAGAGGTTATTAAATCGTATTAACAAATATGTATAATGTTACGTTAATACAAGCTAATAGAGGCTAACTGACTGAGAAATATTAAAATCATAATCATGAACTAGGTGCGTTTTCATATTTTAACACCAGTCTGTTAGCTAGCGTGACTTAACACAAGAGGGCATATCAAAAACATTTTTAGGTAATTATAAAACTACACCCACTCAGAAGTGTTTGTAAAGTGGGTTTTCTCCTATAAATTGCAAAAAATCTGTCCCACTCAAAGACATGCCTATCTATCCCATGTTTTGCAAAACATTATCAGAAACTGTCAATGTCAAACAGAAAGACGCATTAATATCTGTACTCTCCAGCTTTCACGCTGAAGATAAAACTGATAAACTGATAACTGATAAAATGCTGAATCACTGTAATGCAAGCTAAAATGTGCAATAAGGCAGTTGGCTCTGTTTCATACAGCATTACAATGCCTTAAATAGCACTATGTCTTTATCTACATGTTTATGCCTGAAGATATAAAACCTTATGCAATAATTTAACAGCACTGCAATGATTCAGAATAGAAATCTAGCAAATTCCAATGAAAGGGAGTGATAGCCGCTTATGTCATAGCGTTTTCTGTCAGGCCACTTCAGAGAATGTATACAATTTCATTCTGGACAATGCTGCTTTCTGGCATTGGGTGTCCAGGCCTACAGCGAATGCTACAGTCAGCGCTGACTAAAGTTATAATAAAGGCTTGACACTGCAGAATTGTCTTGCACTGAGTAAGCAGAAAATTTTGTGTTAACTGAATAGAGGACAGTTGCAGGTCATTATTTTCTAAAACAACCCATTTAGGAATCAGTACACATTCCCAGCGATAATCACACAATAATCACACAACTTACAGTATGATTATCAGAAAAATATATCAGTATTTAAGCTGATATTGGCCCCAACACTGCATTGCTCCAGGATTGGATGGGACTTATTTTCTGACCCGATTCACTGATTTGATTTATACTATGAACATGTGTGGCACTGATCTGACATGATGCCGGTCATGCAGATAAACACAGGACACACTGCCTGGCATAAAACCTTTCCACTTTTTTTGCACAGTTGCATGATCAGTAATGAACCTGAGCTGACCAGCATATGACAACCAAGATATGACGGTGCTAGTATTTTCCAACCCAATTTCCACTTACTGTACACGTATCAAGACCTTTGCACATACCCCAGGTCAATATGTTATTTAACGCATATGGGCTTTAGGCAAAAGCATAAAAGTCTATTCCTGACCTGTTTTTATTTATGTACACTATATGACCAAAAGTTTTTGGACACCTGACCATCATGGCCATGTGGTCCTTCTCCAAACTGTTGTAACAAAGTTAGAAGCACACAGAGTGTCTGCTGAAGCATTACAGATTCCATTCACTGGAATTAAGAGGCCCAAACCTGTTCCAACATGACATTGCCCTTGCGCATAAAGCGAGCTCCATGAAGACACGGTTTGCCAAATTTGGAGTGGAAGATCTCAAATGACCTGGACAAAGCCTTGACCTCAACCACATTGAACACCTTTGAGATGAACTGGAATGCTGATTGTGCAACAAAGTACCTCAGTACATCAATGCCGGACCGCACTAGTGCTCTTGTGGCTGAATGAGCACAAATCCCGCAGAATCTTGTGGAACACGTTCCCAAAAGAGATGAGGTTATTATAACATCAAATCTGGAATGGGATGTTCAAAAAGCACATACGAGTGTTATGGTCAGATGTCCACAAACATTTGGCTGCATAGTGTACACTATTTATGTCTTGTCAAGGTTTTGTGGTAGCACCCAAACTGCCTCCTGTAGCCTACTTAAAAATACACAAGCTCTTTGACATAACTACTAACTTTACTTACTACAGTTAACAGCCACAAACTATAAACATATACTGTTTACATATACAGAAATGTCAACTGCACATCACTGCCCACACTTTTTTGGGCAGTGGAAAGGAGATGTTGATTAATTTGACACCACCTAAATACACCTTTTGACACTTCAAACACCAAGTGAATACTCCATGTCATCTCCATTTTGAGTAGCAAGGAGCTAGAACTATTTAGCATGGAACTGTGACAATCAGACTATACTATGCACTAGCTTACTATCAAGCATATGCAACCTAGGTAGAGCTGTGACCCTGTGTGACTTTTGACCTTTTACTCACCCTGGTCCTGCAGCGTGGGTCACCATCAGGATCAGTCAGTTTTCCCCCATAGATGGCTGGAAGCTCCTCAGGGTCAATGTGTTTCTTTAACACTTCCTGCCAGTTAGCTGGGTAAACACAAGGGACAAAATGTACATCACAAACCTGTGTGTGTGTGCTAAGGATACACCTGGGTGATTCTTAGTCAAGGCTAAGAATTGATGCAACAGGTTAATGAGGTTTTGAGACATATATCATATAGGAAGTGTAATAAGTGAGATTATCTTACATCCCAGAACCATGATCTTGCGGCGAGTGTCTTCACTGAGAAAGTGCTTCACCAGATTATATGCCACAGGAAACAGTTTGGGTGCTGCAAAAAAAAAAAAAAAAAGTTAGTTAAGCCTGAGCAAATCTCTTACTTTGTATAGAGTTGTTCTGCTACAGAAAAACAATGAAAATGGATTGGTATGATGTCTGTCATCACTGTGAAATTGATTGTTTTCTTATAACAGCACAACCCAAAGTGTTTTATTCATCTTACACCCCAATTTATCAACACTAACAATTTCTAGGGTTTTGCCATGCAGTCAGAGGTGATGCTATAGAAAATATTCAACACCTTTTGACCAATCAGATTTGAGAATCCAACAGTGCTGTGGTATAAATGATAATAAGTACCCATACCATACTCACCTTTTATAACTAATAATCTCTTGAGTCCTTCAGGATAGTTGTCTTCAAACATTGTCAATACCTACAAGAGAAAAAAGCCTGCTCATTGCTCAAGAGACGGCTATTTCCTAAAAGTTTTTTTTAAACATGCCATGTTCAACAAGGGGTCAAGTCATATAAATATTTACACATTTTAGAAGTGAACCATGGACAATGATAAAGCAGAGGAGTACAGCGTACACAGAAAACAGAATGAGATCATACCTCTCCGTATGTCTCTATAGCAGGCTTCCATAAATGCTTCAGGCCCAACCCTTCACAATCATAGATCATAGTGATGGACTCCACATTTTTACCCAACTGATAGTAATAAAAAGATAGAAACAGATATAGAGATAAGAAAAGCAATAATTAAGTTCTGGGCGCTATCTATTTCCAGCAAACGAATCAATGCATATGAATTTCCGTTCTATATTTGACTAAGCCATGCTTGGAATATAATTGTAATATAAATGCTTTTGCTTTGTATTATTATTATTATTATTATTATTTTCTTTGTGATACCAAGTGCTAATTAGAGATAAAGAAGTGATTATGACTTTAACTTGAAGTTTAAACTTTCTAGACCTGTAGTAATCATATCATTTTAAATATATGTTAAAAGTAACTACGATTCACAATAATATCTTAGCTCCAGATTCCACCTGGAACTTGGCTGCTCTGCTCAGCCCATTTTCCTTCAAATGTAACTCACAAAGCTTACTTTTGTTATCTTACTTATGTTTTCATTGCAAAAAAGAAAGAAAAAAGTTACAAACCACCCTTTAAATCACTCAGGCCACTAGACATGATGTTGCTCATCCACTTACCCTTTCGCTCTGTGAGGTGCATTCCTTCTGCAGCATCTCACAATCTCGTACTTTTGTTTTGATGAAGTCTTGCTTAGAGGCAGATAGAAGGAGACCCTTGGGGTCCACCGGCCCGATAACGTCGTACCACACAGGGCTGCCTTCTCGATCATAGCCACACATTCCTCCTGAGAGAAACTTCTCTAAAACCTGATAACAAGCACCAATATAAGAACAGAAGGAAAAACTTAAGATTCAATAGAAATCACAGCTTTCGTTAGTGACAGTGACACAACAAATGACTTTTGAATGGAAATGTTGCTCTGAACACGTCCCACTCTCATAACTGTGTGTGAATGATACCTCAGGAGGCTTCCAGTCCGTGGTGATAGTGTCGGCCTTCAACTGTTTCCGGAATTCCAGATGCTAAAAAGTGAAAGATGTATACGATTTAAGGAATAATTTAGAGAAAATCTCATTTGTTTAAAATATTTTCCAGTTACTTCTAATGACTAGCCAACACATGCTTGGTGTGCAATGTATGTTTTTTATAGCTTTGCTCTGTAGGCTAATGTAACTAGCAAGTAATGGAAGACTATCTCACCAAAAATATTTTCCATGTTATTTATTAACTTTTGAACACTCCATATTTTAGCATTTGGTGTTTAAATAACCTTCGAAAATGTGAAAATCTATTCAAGGAACAGGTATATATGAAGAGAAATTATAAAATGTTTAGTGAATTAAGAAATGACTGTTTTATCAGAAAACTCTAGAAAAGGAGAAAATCTTTATTATTCTAAAAAGTCACCTTAATCATACCAGATATTAATGTTTTACAGTTAATACTAGTGATGTCTTTTATCTGTAGGCTTAATGTGTTTATCCTCCAAGTGCATCTGTCTTTAATAACACCGTAGGATGTGAGAGTGGGAAGTTAATGAGTGTATGCACACTCACACACATACACACACAAACACACACACTTGACAGCCAGTTCTTGCCAAACCTGGCAATTGCTCAATGTAATCTGTAAACATGAAGAAAATGTCAGTGTGTAGCCATAGCCATTCCATGCAAGATGACACAATGATGTTTGGTGTTCAGTTACACTTGTTATCAGATGCAGATGATAATGTACAAATTCGTACTATTAGCTTAAATATGAATGTATATACTCTGTATGCTATTTTACATTTTTTTTCATTAAAAGCTTAGTTTACTGATGTTGTTTAAAAGCATGTATATAAAGATGTGGGTAGGTATTTTACAAAAAAGATTTTGGGGTTAGAAAAACTTCCATTACTTGCTGACTTGTTTATTTTTAGTCTTGTTCATCTGATGGAGTACATTTGAGCTGATCCTTTAAGTAGTGATCTAAAAGCATGCCTACAGCATAATTTCTTTACAAACCTAAAGTTCCCTTTTTATCTCTGGAACTACAACTTAGTCAGTGGGGGACACGTTTTGCAACGAGGTGAAGGAAAAACTAACACACTCCATCTCCTGTGGTGCTTCACATTAAGATGTAAATTCCATCTCTCTGAACATGTAGAAGGTAGCTTTATGGATACCATGTGTATACTTTGTGAATGCTAGGGCAGGTTTCTGAGCCTTATCTAGACAAGATACTGTATGTGGGAAACCATATACAACGAATGTTTTTAATGCTTATGTTCCAAGTCAAATTAAAGTTTTTTTTTTTTTCATTAATAATATATGGAAGATAGTAAACCTTAATAGTAATGTCTGAGTAAACAAGCCTACAGTTTTAAATCGAAACACTTTATTATATTCATGAGCATATTTTAGGGTGAGTGACCTTAGCCAACAGCCCTTTAGGAATGAAGACCTGTGATTTTTAAATCCACAGACTTAAGAGCTGCAGAATTGTGAATAACTAAAATTGTGACTCATCAAACTCTTTTGTTGTCATTTTAATTCTCACCACACCCCAATACAGAATCCTATAATTCATTCACAGATGAGATAAACACCTAACAGGCCAGAATCTGATTCTCACCTGACCTTTAACCTCAAATTTACACTTAATTCTCTTTAGCTTGGTAATGTCTCACATTTTCTGAGATTATACCAAAGCAGAAAGCAGCATGTCAATTTTTCAGCATGTAAATAATTGTAGATAACTTCTAGCTTCTAAGATCTGTCTCCAGATTTAAACTTGAGAGATTCCTCACTCTTTATAGTTACATATTTGCTTTACTGAGGGTGCTGAATAATAGGTTCAGAAACCTGCCCCAGCAGTTACAAAGACAAAGCGCACGTTATTCATAAAGGTATTATCTGTGTGTGCGCAGAGGGAACGTGACATGACAGAACATGACTCTAATATGGCAAAATCCAACAACTTAGTTTTGAGAAACCGGTATACTTCTTTTGTCTCAGGAAAAAGCATGTGGTTAACCAAAAAAAAAAAAAAAAAGAAACAGTGGAGTAAATCATAATTTACGAACAAAGACACACATACAGAGTAAAAAGGGATAATAAGTAATAGGTGAGATTCTTTAATCTGCAACTTATAGTTTATCTTTTAAGACTCAAACATGATATTTACAAGCTTTGACCTTGTTGGTAAATTCAGTAACATTAATAACTGGAATAACGACACCACTACTACAACCTACTGCAGGTTATTAATGAAGCCATTCAGGGCTTGACTCAACTTGAGTACTTACTTATGCTAACCATACACGAGAAGACTTTGAAAAGACTTTTAAAAGGATAAAGCCTGACACCCTCTCACATCTAAAGATAATGTGTCATTAGTTGTAGAGTTATGCTGTTACACAAAACAATTTTTCAAGTGGTTATCTATAATTCTGCAAAGACTGGGGATCTTGCAGGGTCACTATTTGCATGCCCCAAGACCAAAGATGATATTAAACACGGTTGATTTTCTAATGGAAACTCAAGATGAGAAAAAACAGACTTAAAGGTGCACTATGTAGGATTTTGATGGTACCTATTAGCAGAAATGGAGTATAAATATTCCATAATATACTTATGGAATTCATAAATATGTTTATATTAGTGTATAATTACCTGTAACTAGGAATCATTGTGTTTCCATAAGCTTAGAATGAGCACTTTATATCTACATAGGGTCCAGGTCCACCTCTACAGAGCTGCCATGTTGCGCCGCTACAGCAACCCAGAACAGACAAACCTCTAGACACATTTCCACATTTCAAGTTTTTACAGCGCTACGGGCACCTGACAGCCACCGTATGTTCTAATACATGTTTGGAAACAGAGGGGTAAGGGAGGGGCATTCAAGTGGATGAATCCTACACAGTGGACCTTTAAGACAGCTATCCTGACTACCTTACACCAAACGATTGAGATGATGGGAGCATGCTACAACTCGAGCAAAACTGTCATGATTTTATTCCTACATTGCAAATTTGCCTGCGAGAGTGAAATCACTTGAAAAGTTTTATGATGTAGGGCTGGCATAAGACTTACAAGGGTGAAATGAATGCAATTTGTCTTGGAATTGTGGGTAAGTGTCTTGACTACAATATTGCTGTTCATGGAATCTGACAGGCAAAATGGTACGTAACATTTTAGATAAGCTAATCAGTAAATATTATTAATATTATTAATATTAATTTAACCAACAACAACAAAAAACATACAACAATTATCAGTGTTCTTCACAGTAGCATGGCATCAGTAGAGAACAGAGGCAAGTAGTAATCAGTTTTCCCAACAATAAACTGCTGGAATATCCACTTCTTCTGAATAATCCAGCGTGTTCCAACCAGCTACTAATGCAGATCCTAAATTCAAGTAGAGCTGGACAAGCTGTTTGGTTACATTACATCTGATTACAGTCACTTTTAAAACTAGACACATGCACTAGGTCTACAGATTATATCTGTGTCCTAATTATTTGACAAAATGTATGAATTAGCATTCGATCTTTTTTTAATGGCCTTCTTGGATAATAGTGTTTTATCTTTTTGAACTCTACAAATGTTGTAGTAGCAGTCATGCTTTATAAACCATTTCTATCTACCACCTTAACCAGCGTAGATATTTATAGGTTTTTTCAGCAGGCTTAAGCTCATGCTTTAGAACAGTCACTACATACACCACTCCAAATCATCACCACTGTTACACTGCTATAAAAACATAACATTTTAATGATTGGGTGTAAACTGTTATGAGCTTCCCATAGAATTTAACAGACTTGCATAAGTATTAGATTTAGAGGAGCAGTAAATGATGACATCAGAAATTTTAGCCTATATCTAATGGAACAACGGCTCTAAAATAGACAGCAGATTTGATTGAAATTGAATCAGAGAGACATGGTGTCATACCTTACGTAGCATCGCTTCAGCTTTTTGCATGTTGAAATTTCTGGCTGAAAAAGCAAAATCAACAAAAAGGAACAGGAGTGAGCATTGTGAAAAGATGAGGACATTGGAAGTCACAACTGAAACCCAAAGCACAGAGCTGTTAAAATTGAACAAGTTAAAGTCGTATCATAATCTCTGTTTATTGCAGATATTATGGTGTTTTGATTGTGTCTGCTAATGAATATGTGTATCATGCCTTGAAATGGTGGATGATTTTTGGCATATTTTTAAATCTGATCCATAAACATATGTTTTGGTGATCAAGCACCTATACAGTACAGAGCACATACTGTACATTATCTCAAAGACAACCCCGCACTTCTCTGATCTTTTATGTAATTGAGCAACAGAACCTTATAGAGTGATTTTTATTTATTTTACATTTATTTACTGTAAGGATGTCAGTGCCAAGTCAGTTTTCAATCGACACGGAGCTCTAATATCGCTATTGTATTGTAGTTTAAAAAGCAGGCTTGCCTCATCCACTGCTCAATTGAATTGAATGAAATGAAAAAAAACCCTTTTAAAATAATTACAAATATTAGCATACAAATAGAAGGGCACATATTTGTCCAACGGGACGGCACGGTGGTGTGGTGCTTAGCACTGTCGTCTCACAGCAAGAAGGTCCTGGGTTCGATCCCTGGGTCACAAAGGGTGCCTTTCTATGCGGAGTTTGCATGTTCTCTCCGTGCATGCGTGGGTTTCCTCCGGTGCTCCAGTTTCCTCCCACAGTCCAAAGACATGCAGATTAGGTCAACTGGCTACACTAAATTGCCCATAGGTGTGAATGCGAGCATGTGTGACTGTTTGTCTGATAGATAATGGATGGATGGATATTTGTCCAATGTGTCTAATATTTAAATCGTTGGAATATCTTTTATTCTTTTTTTTTTTAACATTGTTTTATTTCTAGCCTGAAAAGTTCAGATCCTCTGAACTATATGGAAAAATGACCCTATACATGGTAACACATTAACTATGTGCTTGAATAGATGTGAAAGTGTAAGAGTGGTGGTCTTGTACAGAATAACTGTGGCAATCTGTGGTACTCTAACCAAAATTATATTCTGAATATGAGTTTCACTCATATGGTATAAATAATTTAAACCAAGAAGCCGATCATGATGTATGACGCTGCTTATATTCCATTCACACTCACAGTGAAAACCATTTATCTGTTTATAAGTGACAACAGGAACTAACATGTTTTTGTCATGTTTTGTCATGTTGTTCTTTAATAAATAAAAATTGTTAGGGTTCTGGGCTCAAACCTTGCAGACAACTGGGGTCTGTCTGTACGGAGTTTGCATGTTCATGTCCCTGTGCCTGTGTGGGTTTCCTCCTGGTGCTTCGGTTTCCTCCCACAGCCCAAAGACATGCAGATTATGTCAACTGGCTATACTAAGTTGCCCATAGGTGTAAATGTCAGTGTGAATGGATGTTCGTCTCTGTGTTAGCCCTGCAATAGATTGGTGATCTGTCCATTGTGTTCCCAGCCTCTCGCCTGAAATCAGCTGGGATTGGCTCCAGCTTCCCTGCGTCCCTGATGGATTAGCAGTATAGACAATGGATGGATGGGTGAATGGATGGATGGATATTAGCATTGGCAAACTACTGTGGTTATAAGAAGTATAAAACACTTCAGGATGTCCTGTTAAATAATCAAATTTGGAAGGGTTACTGCAAGTCGCATTAACCCAAATCACACCACCACATCGTAGATTAATTTCCCTAGTAAAACCTCTAAAAGTCTCTGAAAATCAGAATCACTTCAAACAGTAATTGCATTCGACTGCATGCAGCTCAGCAGATTAATGTCATTTTGTGACTCTCGTCTGCACCTGACTGTCTTACAGACACATAGACACTAACGTGTTTAATACTCATAAAGGGGATTATACATTACAGCTGACAGCAGCGGATCTGACACCTGGCACACAGATCATCTCAAACTAGTTACTCCCTATGTTGGGAATGTGAAAGTCCATTTTTATGAGCGATAACGATGTGTTCATTTGTTTTTAATGCATGTCTTGATTTTTAAAAAGCAAATCAGCTGTGAAATAGAGTAGAAACAGGATGATCTAGTAAAATCGCCCGAGGAAAATTTACTCAAGTTGAAGACAATTTTACTCTATGCAGATAACATTTGATCCCTCACTGAAAAGAGTAAATGTTTCCATAATTTTGCTCCTACTCTACTAACACGTTTAGTAGAGATAGAACAAAGACAACTATTTTTGAGGAAAACATTTTTAACTACTACTGCCATTTTTCCTGTGTAACCTTAACTGTTATCCATGTCCGAATGCACTCGATCTCGAACTTATCATATCTTACTCCTGGGTGTCAAAACGGTTCATATACAATATACTGATTTTATCTTATCTTACCTTCTCTAAAGCAGTGAGGCAACCCTTGAGAAACAGCACTAGCATTGTCAGTCACGTGTGAAGGTGTTAATACCGGGCATTCACAACAGGGGGGAAAAAGTTCGCTTGAGATATGACATGACCATGCAGGTAAAACTTGCTTTTCAAACACAAGAAACATTAGCTTAAAATTTCCATACGCCAATTTTATCCAAATAATCTAACACATCAATTCTGAACCATTTCTTCAATATAATCACAGCTGTGGAGCCAGTCAGGCTTATCAATGATTTTGTAACCACTGCTGAAAATGTTTATGGCTTCCATAATCTCTTCTGAGTGATCAGCATCACTGTGAGAAAAAATTTATAAGCCTCCCACAGACTTTAACAGACTTCTGTAAGAAATGAAGAAGTACTAGCAAAATCATGTGCTATAGAGATTATATTTAGAATGTGAGAAGTTAGGGCGAAAACACAATGTCCCATGCTGCTAGAGGAAAATAATCAACGATAAGATGATGTCATGTGGCCCAACACAAAGCGGAGTTACTTTTATAAACCCAAATTTGATTACTTCCCTACAGCAATATATTCCAAAATGATTTGTCCATCTTATAATACAGCAATTTGTCAAAATTACAACTTATTATTAAATGACATGTCATACTTTTTCTGTTTATAATACCATTTATTGTTATGGAATATCCACAAAACTAGTTCTCACTTAATATTTATAACAGTTATAAGCAGTTGTTCTCTCACTAGCATCAATTTTTCCTTCTTGTGCCAACAATTCTTGTTGACACTGAATACTGTGAAATCACAAAGCACAGTATCTAATGCAACAGGTTTACATCCGTTACAAAGCACAGACACTGGAGACTCTAAAAACTGTATTAATTATATTCATATATTACAATATTAATGAGTGTAATAATAATTATACACTTTTATTTTTTTTTAAACTATACTATAGACTTTACTATAGAAATGATTACATTTTAGAAGCGCTTTAAAAATGTGACCAATGGCTATTTAAAAAAATTATGTCACCAGTTGACACACAATATAACTGAATAGATTTTAATGTATTGAATAAATGAACTACATTTAAACAAAGTAAAAATAAGTACATGTGATAAATTTCATCAGACAATTCTTTTGGTGAGATAATGCAATTAATAAATCATTCAAATTGATTGAATTCGGCTCAATTCCATTTCATACTGTACATAGTCTTTTTTTATTATTTAAAAGTTACTATTAGTTATTTAGTAAATATTATTTAACTCCAATCCCAGGTTTTACAGTGAGTGCATTAATATATACCTGTGGTTTGGATTACAGTTGGCACAACAATCAGAGCTGCTCTTATAGAAACTTAACTAATTAACACCCTATATATATAAAACACCTCTTAAGCATAGACCATATTTAAGCACACTCAATGAGAGCCACTATTCAACTGGCTTAAGAAACAACCTTAAGACTGACATTAACAGATAAATGTACCAACACACACCCAGTGTAAATTATTTATTGTGTATAATTACAGTAAACAGGCAGTGATAATGTTAACATATCACTTGCTGGTCTATTGCTCTCTGGTAGTGCTGAACTATACCACATAACCAGCGTCTTTCTGAGCCAGTGACTCCGAACACAGACCTTCTTTATCACAAAGCTGAGTCCAGGCTAAGCTTGAGTAAATACAGCTTTAAAAAGTTCCCTGACCCCCTCAAACCAGAACAAACCTTCATTTTATCGACTAAATTATATTCAGAAGAATGTCTACCATTTCAGCCATGTCTGTAGCTTCTGAGCCTTAACAACATGTGGTTGTCTGATATTGCCAAACTGATAGACTTGTAACCATAAAGCATAGTTGGTTGACCAGAGCTGACTGTAAAGACATGCTGAGTTTTGTTTTAGAGCTCTAATCGGATTATAGCTGAGATTAATCTAGCTCATTGTGCACGCTGCTGCATCACGACTGAACAATAGATCCCTTTCACTTGCCTCTACCTCTAACTTTACAAGCAAATGTGCAAGAAAGAGGATTTAGTTATCTTATGAAGCAGAAACTTTTTATTTTGTAATATCACGGTTGCAGCAGGTTAATAAAAGTGCCTTCCATCTATTGGCGCTGTGCCATTTATGAACAGATTCATGTTGTGCTCACCTCGAAGCCAGCGCAGTAAGAAGTGGTCACTCTGGGACGGACACTGTGGAAGGACATCTTGGATCCTTTCCCGAAACTGTCCCAATTAAAAAGGGGAGACAACAATCAATTAATTGTGTGGAATTACAGTGTTGCCAGACCGTCTGCACAGTTATCTGCTTAATTACACTTATTTAAGTGTAATTATATTTCTATTTAATATATACTCATTCTAAATCCTTCTGTAGGACAGCCTTCCGTGTTAGGGGGATCAGAGAGGAACCAACTGGGCAATAATGTGTTATGGATATGTTCATTTTTTTTTCTAAATGTGTATAATAATAATAAGAAGAAGAAGAAGACGTAGAAGAAGAACTTAAATGGTTAAAAAGGCGTTACTTCTGTGCCAAAGGTATTAAAAAACAGTACAACATCTACTACCAGAATATTAAGCTTAATATCAATATGCTTAAAACAAATAATTACACATTTCATAATCTTAGATTTTCTTCTACAAGACTTTAATTTCATAAAAGAGCTGTCAACATATTGTTTTTAAAATAGATATTTTTCAGTTTGATTTTTAATATTTTCATACGGCTGGGCATTGGCAATATACTACCAATATCATGAGAAATTATGTTGCAATATACTTTTCTGAGATATCATGGGTATCTTTGTTACGTTTTTTTTTTTTTGTTACTTTTTTTACACCTCTGTTTGAACACAGCTGATCTGAGCTTTTCAAAGTGTAAAATTCTTACAGTTCTCCTCCCTTCTTCCTTTCAGTGTTACATCATTTCATTTTGTAGTCTTTAAGTATCCTTGAATACAACTGTTAGCCAACCTACATATCATGATACATTTTATCATGATTAACTGTGTATTATAGAAATGTCTTCAAGTATTGTGATATGACATTTTTGTCATATCACCCACCCCTACTTATACATGCTAATCTTTTTTTTAGATGGATAATGGTTCTAGGTTTCCTAAGCAGTTCTACAATTTCTAAAATTGGTTTCAACCTCATGCAGGGTTCTAAGATCCTTTAACGGGTCTTGACGAGGAACAAACTGAAGAACCTTGCAAAAGAGTGAGATGTTGTCGTTTTATTTCATTGCCATTTTAGTTCAATCTGGCAACCCTTGTGGTGTGATCCCTTGTGTAAGTTGGTACTGACAGTGACATCCCGGAAAAAACTAAACAGCTGACCAGAAAACAAAGAAGGAATGCATCATGTGAAAAATAACCCAGATATCTACAGCTCACATGAGGATACACAGATAATTGCTCTAAATGAAAGAATATGATGATCAGCATATACACACCGAGACTGTAAACACAGCAGCAGTTCCAGTTCACTTCCACCTTTTTTTCTTGCAATATCAGCTCTAAAGCAGAGCTAGTACTGGGCTAACGTCTTTCACAAATGTGCTGCATATTTTTCTATCTCTGGAGCTTCAGTAAAATGAACTTGACGGCTGAATAATAGGCTATCAATGCGGCATATATATCTCTCCCAGCCCCGCTACGGCATGGCAGAAGCGCTCCACGTTTCCGGGAAAACTGATGGAAAGGCAAAGTCTTGAAGCAGGAGTGAAATTACTCACCTGCGCCAAAGCCTCGGCCTGTTTCGGGCTCAGATCTCCAACTCTACCGCTCATCTCTCCTCAATAAACAAACTGCGAAGCAGGCCGAAACGAACGGGACTGCGAGATGGTGCCACACACAAACACATTAACACACACGCACGCACGCGCGCGCAGTGAGACATTTCCTCTTCCCTCCTCCCGCAGCAGCAGGGCTGAGCAGCGGCCGCACGGTATACCGTGACTGAGTTAATCGCGATATTATATCGATATTACATCAAGGCAGAATAATATTGCACATTTTATTCAGGGATTTGAAAATACATGATCAAATCTTGAATGTACAAAAACAAATTGGTCGGCTCACCCTTCCCAGAATCCAATGCATTGTTTTTTGTTTTGAAAGATGACCGCTACCTGATAGCTCTCTGTGCAGCAAAACCTCTGAAAAATGACTGTTAGTGAACCTCTTGAAACCCACCTTGAACTTTTTCTTCATTCAAGTGTCATTCATAGAAGAAAACGTGCATTATCTTTTCTTTCTTTCATGGCCATGGCAACAAAAATGGCTCCTCATTACTTGGTGCAGAGGACTCTGGGAAGGATTCAGACCCTTTAATGTAACTCGGTTCAATCACATGGAACTCATGTGTCTCATAACTTGCTGCAAGCATCCTGATCAAGTTAAGTGTTTCTAATATGGGATTCTTTGATGAATATTAAAACATGCATATGATCCAACAAATAAACACCTGGTCAAAATAAGTCTACTCAGGTCAGTCTTTTATATTTACATACTGACACTGAATATGAAGTAATATCAAAAATAGTATTTTGATGATAAATTGAATCTCCAAATGCTTTTGTTAAAATTTCTTTTTATAGGACTTCCCACTTACTCCAAAATTAGTCCATCTACATGAATTGTGTCCTGTTGCACTTGTAACATTTGTACAACAAGTGTATCTTTGAAAACTGTAACATTATAAGAGCAGCCAACTTGGATGAATAAAACCCATTTTCCTCTGTACAATCCCAAGGTTTGAAGACAGAAGGTGAAATAAATAAACAAATATTACATACATATGTATAATATAATATGAAATCTATATTATACTATAAAAAACTAAATATTTTACAATCATTTCATAGGTTTTACAATGTTTATAACAAGAACTGAAACATATGGAAACCATTCTGGATGAGCATACTTCTATTACTTGATCATTATATTAGTTGCAAAACTACAGCGCAAAATTAACCTTTTTTTTTTTTTAATTCACTAATTTTTCCTAATCACTTTATCCTGATCAAGTGGCCCATCCTGAGAACACTGGGAATACACACTGGATAGGATACCGATTAATTGCAGAGGAAACAAACATCGAATACCAAACATGTCTTGGCTAATCAATTAGATTCATCACAAGTACAAAGTGTGAAATTTAATTTAGAAAAAGGACAAGCACCAAAAAAAAAAAAAATCAATGCAAATTAATTCCACAATAAAATCTGTACACCACAGTACAATAAATATTAATAACAAATATGTAGTATATTACAGTGGCTTTTCAAACAGACTAAGAAAGAAAGCTTGTAAAAGAAAAACCTAGAAGTACAAAACAATAACATTATTCTAGTTCATCAAAAATACCACAATTACATTCCTGAGAAAAAGCCTCATGATATACAGTATGACTCAGTCATAATCGCCTTTCTATTCCCTCCATAACTTTTATCAGTGATCGCATACATTTGCCCACACTAGATTGAGCTGTTGCTCCATGCCTGTCTGATTTGTTTCCATGGTGTTCCTAAGACAGATGCGGCGATAAAGAAGAAGACGAGGATGAGTCCTTTAGCAAGTGCCTGAGAGTACGGCTCACCTGTAACACACAAGCGCACACAGAAGAATATTTATTCATCTAATAATACCTATTATTTTAAACACCAAAAATATGAATTAAACATGAAACGACACATATTTAAAACTGAATGCTATGTGAGGTCTCACCAGTGTAATAAGGTGTGAGAGGGAAGGCAAGCTCGGGCCAGCACACATCATTCCTCTCACAGTCAAATTCGGTGAAGTTAATCCGAAACCTGTAGTGGAGAATTAAGAGAAGAGAACAGTAGATGATTATTATACTGTCTATACTATAATGAATATTCAGTAGTTGCCATTTACCTTTAACCCATATGCAAAGTGAGGAATTAGGGCACAAAATGACTTCATGTTAATTAAATATTCTTCTTTCATAAATCTTGGTCATGCAGAGAGTACCATATAAATCAACCTGAACTGTTACTATAGAAATGATAACATATTAGAACAAGTGCATTAACACACACACATGCACACCCAGTCAAAAGTGTGGACACACCTACTCTTATTCATAGGTTTTTCTTAATTTTTTTTGCTTTCTACATTGTAAAACATTACTGAATACATCAAAACTATGAAGCAACTCGTATGGCATATACTGAATTATGTGGTAAACAAAAA